>JADDOH010021077.1:0-11807 GCA_016648135.1 Agrypnia vestita | reverse complement strand
ATGGAAAAGCTAGCTGCTAAACAACCGAGGCTGGTTAATCGCTCTAGGCCACTGCTGCTCATGATAACGCTAGACCACACACTGCACAACAGACGGCTACCAAATTAGAGGAGCTTCAATTGGAATGTCTAAGACATCCACCGTACTCTCCGGACCTTGCCCCAACAGATTACCATTTTTTTCGAAATTTGGATAACTTCTTGCAAAGGAAAAAATTCAACTCCGATGGGGCAGTCCAAACCGCCTTCAAAGATTTTATTGATTCCCGTCCGAATGGTTTTTTTAGTAAAGGGATCGATGAACTACCTATGAGATAGCAAAAGTGCATAGATAGCAATGGTATATACTTTGATTAAATAAATATATTATAATAAAAAAAAATCAGCTTTATGTTCCTCCCATACTAAACGCCAATTTCATATGCAAGGACCTAATATAAACATTTTGCAGATACATAGGAATTGGGTAGGTGTTCAAACAAAAAATTGCGTAAAGCATACGTGACCATAACAATTTTTTCAATGTTCTCTGGTTCTACATTGATTTGCATATGGTTTATACGAAATCACGAAGCATTTGCCACAATATGTCTAGCTCGAGACAATCGATAGTTAAAAATTTATTTATCGAGCGAATCTAAATCTTTTTGCCGGAACGGCTTTAACATGTTCGCAGAGAAAACGCATCATCTGCAACAAATACTTAAGGAAGACTTCTCGGACTCTCTTTAATGCGTTCTGGTTTTGGAATTTTTATTTTTCTGCTCTGCAGTTTTTCAAAAAATTTTGTATTTGGTAAAACACCTCCGTCAGATATTCTTCCTTTGGTACCAAAATCTGTTAAAATTAATTGGTATCTTGCATCTGCTATAGCCAAAAGTACCTTGCTAATTGTAAAATTCAGAACCACAGTCAGCTGGTGGAATTATGCTTTCATCAACAGCACTCAAACAATGGTAAAAATTCCGTCCTTCAAACAATTGAGTGATTTCTTTCTACTCTGCCGAAAAATCAGGAAACTGTAAATAAATAAAAAAATTCAATACAGTAGAACCTCGTTATAATGAACAATTATTCATATAGCGAAATTTCATTAATGTGTATAACGAAATAATTTTACGAACGAAGAAACATCCATACATTTATGTAAATATATAACTTTTTTTTGTGAGCATGAAAATATTATGTTTTGCACACGTGGTTGCCATTGAGTAAACGACAGCTAATAGTTTAACGATCTGTACATGCATGTGCGTACAGTCTTCAAGAAACGCTTATAAATATTTTTTTAAAAAATTCATACAAATTATACCTACATCTCTTCAAAATTCAAGACATCGAAATTTCTTAATAACGGGGTTTTACTTTACAAGTAAATATATATTGTTCTTATTGTTTCAGGAACATGTAGATAACGGAGAATTATTTCCAAATGCAAATAAAAGATCAACGCCAAACGAAGATTTCGTGTTGGTAGAAATCGTGGATGAAGGCTGCTCAACTCAAAATGCAAAGCAAAATCCAACAAAGAAAAATACTGCAAAAAGACCACAAAACACAAAAACTTTCAAAAAAAAAAAAGATCAGCTAACTACCGATGTTTTGCTCTCAATGAGGGATTATTTTAAACGACCCAGGGTGGAGGAAGATTATTATGATCTTTTTGGGAAAATTATAGCCATGAAATTAAGGGGTTTAGAAAGACGTCAACGCGTTATAGCTGAAAAAATGATAAGTGACATGTTATTTGATTGTGAAATGGACAGTCTACCCATGCATTCTTCTCAGAACACTTCCTCATATACACATCAGGCTACTTTTTAAAAATAAGTCCCATAATCAGGAATTCACCGAGCTCTGGCCCAACCTCGCATTCACCACTCATAAGCCCCCCATAAAAAAAAGCTTGTGTTCAGCAATGCCTACAAGTTGAAGAATCTCAACACTTAACTAATTACTCCACCGAAATGCTGTTGCCCATTTCGAAAGAGACAATTTTAGAATTTTGATTTCTTTTTTTTTATTTGTAATTTCGTATTTTGATTTCTTTTTTTTTATTCCTTATTTTGTATTTTAATTTCTGATTTTGTATTTTGATTTTTTTTATTACTAATTTATTCTATTCTTTCTAATTTTGTCTTTAGATTTCTAATTTTGTATTTTTTGTAATAGTGTGTAGATTTTAGAACTGTAAATAAATGAATAATTTAAACAAAACTGTTTTATTGCATACCTGTAGAGAGTATTTTCGCAGAACTTTAAACGTGGCATCACGTCTCCGGAATAATTTTACTAAGAGTTTGAGGTGACATTAAAGTAGAATATTTAAGGCGTATGATCTCCCTGTTGCAAGAAATTTTAAAGTTGCTGTAAATCTTTCATGTGGAGAAATAGCATCTCTCATAATATCCTTTTTCTAAATTAAGGGAGTAAACAATGCAAGCAGTTTTAAATAAAGTGATTCATTCATGCGCAAGTAATTATGAAAGTCTTCACACTTTATTCTCAATTCATTAAACAAATTAATACAGTATAACCTCGTTGATTCGAAATTCAAGGGACCCAAAAAATAATTTTCGAATTATAGGGGCCCCCGTTAATTCGAAATTTTAGGTACAAAAAAAATGGCGGTGCGATTGTGAAATTCGCCAAAAATCGTAAAACTCTCGAAAAACCGTTAATTTCGTTAAATTTATGTTTATATTTAAAGAAATCACTTTGAAAACGCAACATTTATTATGTTAATGCAAAGATCGCGGAATTTTGACATATTTGCTGTCCTCACTTGCGAAATAACTTTTGATTCCGCCTTTTTTCCAGTTCAGACCAACAATGCATGTCAATAAATGCGTGAAACAATAAGATAAGTCACTAATAACATCTTACAAAGAAATAAACATTTTAATAACACAACACAGTGATTATAAACACAGTGATTAGAAAAAAATCGAACTAAAGACAAATTTAAAAACATGAAAAACAATTTAAAACGCGTTTAGGTATAAAGATTAGCGCAAATGCCACAAACTAAACTATCTGCGCATATCAAGGCAGCCAACTGAAGAAAGCATACACAGGATTCCCCAATTTTAGGGATCGCGACACAATATGTATAGAAAAGGGGCATTTCATAAGGTGCCGTGAATTGATTGCGAAATACGCCAAGAATCGTAAAACTCACTAAATAACCATTAATTTTGTGAAAAATGTCTGTTTTTCATATTTCAAGAAATCATTTCGAAAACGCAATGTTTATTATGCTATTAAAAAGATCGCGACATTTCAAAGTACCCAATATTGACATATTTGTTGTTCTCACTTGCGAAAAAACTCGTCAAATTTCAAAAAAAAATCGAATTACGCGAACTAAAGTGTATTGATTTGCGGCGCAAGGGGCTAAAAAATATTTTGAATTACGAATTACCAGGGTTTTCGAATTATCGGGTTAATTTACTATGAAATTCATAATTTGGGACTTTTAAAAAACTGGAAGTTTTAAAAATTTCGAATTATGGCGAATTTCGAATTATCGGGGTTTTACTGTACAACTGTGTTCTCTTTTCAACAACCTCTTTTTACACAATTTTCTACATTTTTTCTTTGTGGTTTATTATAGTTTTTCATAGCGAGTAAAAACTCTGTCATCGCAGTCACATCATCTCGTGATGATACCATAGTTACAACTGAAGACTCCTACGATGTGCCATAAAGTGTATGGACTCTATGGGGTTTTTATATACCTGAACAGTTATATGTACCTGCATAGGCGAACCTCTCTGGTATACCAGAGCGTGCGTGGCCGCCTTAACACTTTGTACAATTAAATCTATTAGTTTTGAGCAGCAGTCACACAAAAGAGAGAGTCAATGAGTCCCGTTTGACCTAAACGGTAAACGAAAATTTTGTAAAATTAATTTTGAAGATTCAGGTTTATGAAATCAATGATTAGAAATAAGTCAGGTGGAGAGTATTAGAGATGTGAAGTTGCCAATTCATTTTCGAATATTAACCCCTGGTGTGCCGCCACGCGGCAAATAATGTCTCCGTTGTCTGTCGTGTTAAATGATACACGAAAGTGCTACTTTAACTTGATTGTTTTTTTATTAAAATTTGTGGTTAGACATCACTAATTAAAAAAAATTCTTAAAGATACATAACTAAGGTTTTTATTAGTACTTGTTAAAAAATGTTATAAAATAAAATACTGAATTTACATTGGGGTTTTGTTTGTTTTATTTCATATTTCGATAGATTTTACAGCCGAAGGTACAAAAACAATGTAATATAATATCAATAAACTGAATAAAAAACATATTTGAAAATGAGCATCATTGCGAGCTCAATGACGCAAGATGATTTGAACACGAATTCAGACTAAACCAAGATTTGCTGAAAAGATAACTTTCCAAAATCATAATCTACGAAACAAAGTCTTTCATACGATATATGATTCGCAATAAATGTGAAATAAAAAGATAACAATAACCGAAAACAAGACTCGCACACTACCAATGGACACTGACAACTTTTATGTGAATTTATTCAAAGATTTATGTCATTTTTGAAAAAGTCTATTGCAAAATAATAAAAATACAAAATAAACAACAACATAGACACCTTTACCAGGAACTACTTCAATAAACAATAAAAAACCATTGCACACCTTTCTTACCGATCGTAGAAAAAATAGGTTACTTTTAATTCATTTTAAGAATGAATTTTAATTTTTTACACCGTTTTGATTGGTTGAGAACCTTTATTCGTTCAGTAAGAATATACGCAAAGGGATTTTGAACTTTATTCCGTAATATTATAATAGATAAACGGAAAAAAATGCATGCGGGCGTAGAAGCGCGGATCCGCGTTCCGGCATACCAAGGGTTAAGATTCGAGATATACCAAACAGCCTTTTAGGAAGCATCCATAAACCACGTAATTCCAATTTGAACCCCTTCCTCTGTGTAGTCCCAGCATGACTTTTGCCTTGACCCCCTCTCGAGTGAAACATAGTTTTTTCCTATTAATTCCAGAAGACATTTTGTGCAATAATATAAATAAATAATTACATAGCTCGCCTCTGACCCCCCTGCCCTCACGCAGTCCAGCGTAGCATTTTGCCAAATCCCTCTTTCCCCTGGTCAGGCCATGTGGTTTATGGACGCCCCCTTATACACAAAATTTAATACATTGTTAAATTTGCCGTGTTAATTGCAAATTTTCCAGCAACTTGCTGATGTGTACTGAAAGTGCAGCACATTAGTGAGAAGTCGTTCTAATTTTTAGTATTTTAGATGAGTTATTAAAATCAAATTATGTATTCATAAAAAAGATATAGAATATAGAGATGTACACGGAATACATGTCACATCAATATTATACTTTTTAAAATAGGAAATGATCTTCCGGGACAAGACTTAGACCACTTGGCAAATGGTCTGACTGCTTAGACCAAACAAACAATTGATGCATTGTTATTGAAAATCTCAATCCAATTTCTCATTTCAATATCAAAACGAATACGCCAGACACAGTGCTCTTACAATATTTATCTGATTTTCTAGATAATGGACGACATATTCGCCGGCAAATCCTTCTACCAGCCCATCAACGTTGCCAGTTCGTCCGATTACTCCAGAATCGTCATACGGAGACAGAAAGATGCAAATGCATTTGCATCAAAACACCACATGGAACAACAATCAAAAAGTAATAATAAATGTATTCAAGTTATAATATATAATGGTATAAAAGCAAAGACAGTGATATCCCACTGAGTTGTTTTTGAGATAAATATAAAAAACCTGTCACAACTCGAGGAAATTTCTCTGGAATCTATGAAACTTACATCGTATTGGAAATGTGTTACATATAAAAAAACTTTATAAGAAAATTTCAGTATTTCGGACATGTGATGAGACTTCCAGAGAAGTACGAAATCTTGCATCTCATAAAGCAGGCAAAGATCAGGCCCTGGAAGAAGGAAAACATTGTGGCTGAAAAACCTAAGGCAGTGATTTGGCCAGTCTACCGTAGAGCTATAGTAGAGCTATACCGGGCCGCAGTAAATAAAGTTCTTATAGCCAACATCTGTTGAACAGATAGGGCACAAAAACAAGTATTTAAAAACAATTACCACCTCAGTTTTCTTTTTATATTGTGCGTATGAATAAATATTGAACTTTTAAATACCGATATTGCTGTGCTTGCTACCAATTAGTGGACACTGCCGCTTTTGCTATTTACATTATTGGATATTACTGTCTTTGCTATGATGTTTCAGTCTAAAATCAATATCAACTGTCACTTTAGTATGAAACAACCATTTTGTAACGTTGAAGTGGATATTGCTCTCTTCGCTTTTAATAGTAATTTGGAAACATTATTTTGGAAGGGGTAGCGCAATATTTCCTTTAAAATCTCAAATTTAGTACATTCCAAATTAGTAATCCTCGGCAAATGCACACATTTTTAATTTTTTTTTTTTTATATTGCCGCCTTTGTTTTAAACCTCTCATAATAAACGAAGCAACCAAAAGCAGATTGCTTTTGCTAATTAGTGGACGTGGCTAGTGTTTCTATGCCAACTGCAAAAATATATCAATCTTAAAAATTAAAAAAAAAACATTAGATTCTTGAACGGATAGTGTGTTTGTGCCAACTGCGAAAATATGTCAATCTTAAAAATTAAAAAAAAACCATTAGATTCTTGAACGGATAGTGTGTTTGTGCCAACTGCGAAAATATGTCAATCTTAAAAATTAAAAAAAAAACAGTCAGATTCTTGAACCAAGAGTTATATTATTTATTTACAAAATTTTTTACTTAAGAAACTTGCAAGTATATTCTGATTACTCAAAAATCTCCTAACTACTAATCAACAATCGACCCTTAACAATCAGTTCTTGATAGCTATCACATATATAATATCGTACACCTCGTCAATTTTGACGTGATAAAATTTGACAGATGTCTCGAAATTCCTCATGCAAACTTTACACAGAGGTAAATATTTCCCATCTAAAGTAATATAAAATTATGTAATATTAGTAGACATCGAATTCAAATGTTTCGGCTTGAGTTAAGTGACTTGACACATTGTTGCAGAACACCATGCATACAATGATTCATTTTTTAATTAACCCTGCCTATGCCAGCATCGGATTTACAAGGCGTTTGACAAATTTTCACTAAAGCCCAGTGACAGATATATTCGGCATGACGTAATTTGTCATACCTATATTATATCCAAGAACACATTTTTATTGTGAAGTTGCAATTTTTTCAGAACAAAGTTCTGTGAAATTTAAAACCAAGTTAATTAATCAATTAGAAAGGACACTACAATTTAAAACCAAATTAATTAATCAATATACAAGGCTTCTCTAGCATAATTGGATAACACACCAACCCCGGAAAGGAGGAGATCCGTGGTTCGAATCCCGGTAGCAGCCAAATATTTTTTCGTGGATTTGATTTTTCTGTATGTCTTTCTAATTGATTAATTAATTTGTTTTTTATTTGTCATACTTAATTCTACTTGCATTTTATCTCGGCATTTGTGACCTAAAGCCTAAGTAAAAATTCACTTGTTGAATTTTTAATTACAATTTTTTGTTTTGGCAATAGTAGCGCATATAATACTGATGAAATATTATTTTTGCTTAGATTCTTACATTTAAAGAATTTCTCGTAATATGAGATTATCGAAAGATGTCATTTTGACACCCGATAGTTAAAAACCTAACCACAATTTTTTTTTATATTATTTTATTATTAAATTTGCTATTTCAGTAAGGACCAAAATAGTGAAAACAGACAACAATGCTCTGATAGAGGTTCTGGAAAAGCATCTGGAGAACCTCAGGCAGCAGAGGGCCGAGCGGGACGAGAGGCACGAAGCCGAAAAGAAGAGACTGGAACTGCAGAGGAGAGAAGATCGTTTGAGGTTTGCGGAGGAAAGAAGACAGGACAGGGCAAAACTAATACAGTTATTGGAAAAGCAATATTCAAAACAGTGACACTAAAATAAAGCCTTTTATTTATTAGGTTGTCATTAAATTAAATAGGACGAGTTCACCACACACGAGAAAGCGTGGTCCAACATTATTAGCTCAGCGGCAGCCCGCGAGTAGCAGTTGCCTGCTTCTGATAAGAGATTTTACATTAATTTCCTACGACGTACCAACATTCACAGGTCATTTACGTAGTCCAGATCCTCTTCATCGAGTTATCATTCACAATTTGGAATCTAGGACATGGTGAGAGCGGAAATAACAATGACCCTATCATGTCCAGCAAATCATTAATATTTATTTTACTTTTCTCGATTGTTGTGTATGGAACAAATATTATATTTCCTCGGTATATTTATGATATACAAAGTCATTGATTTGCAAATATATATCAGGTGAGGTGAGGCCGTTGGTGTATTCGAGACTACTAATTTTTTACAAATCATGTAAATTTTAAATACGAGATCTTGCATCTCATAATGCAGGGAAAGATTGCCGGAAGTCGGGGCCCTGGAAGAAGGAGGACTTCACGACTGAAAAACTTGAGACAGTGGTTCGGCCTATCTACTGTGGAGCTGTTTCGGGCCGCAGTAAACAAAGTCCGCGTAGCCAGCATGATTGCCAACGTCCGTTAAACGGACAGGGCACGAGAAGAAGAAGAAGATGTAAATTTTCCAGCAACCTGCTAATGTGACATGTAATTTATAAGAAGTCCAAGGACGCTGCTGTGGGAATTCAACAGCCTTTTCTATAAAATCTATTACGTTTTACACTATTTCTCAAAAAGCTGCAATATGATATCTAATTTAATCCTGTGGAACCATACCTGGGTTCTGATAATTAGTTGAATGGAGGCACAGCGTCATTGTTCATCCTTAGTAATTCTAAGGGTGGAAAAAAGGAGGAATATTATTATATTATTATAGTGATAGAAAGATTAAATTGTTTTTAGTGTTATATGTACATTTATGTTAATTAGTGTGCAATATAGCTATACCATTAGTAGCATAGTCATTATCAAAATTTTATTTGGAATATTCGTGTTGGTTTTCCAATGCATTGTAATAATAAACCTGATCGATGTTGCCAGCAAGCAACGTTAGCTTGTTTGCTCTATCATTAATATTTATATTGTGTTATTATAGCGTAACTATAGTTAAAGTGTTGAAATATATTATATATCATTTTTAGAAAGCTACAGTAAGATCTCTCGGCAAATGGAATCAGATGTTGATTTAAATTTGTTTTTAGTATCTGACTTGCTTGCGTTTTTAGAATAGTTCTAAAAATCTATAATTTTAAGTAAAAATAATTTTAACAGAATGTCAGTTAATTTAGTAAAAACCACTACCAGATTTAAGGTCTACCGGTTTCGAGACATACCCATCTCTTCGTCAGGATCAACACTACACTACTATATTCACAACACTATACACCCCAACCATGTATTTTTAAACTTTCACCAATATTGATCACATGCGTGTTAATCTTGTCAGAGACAAGCACGCACTACTAGCCTACCCTACAGAACAATTGGTCCTGACGAAGAGACGGGTATGTCTCGAAACCGGTAGACCTTAAATCTGGTAGTGGTTTTTACTAAGTTAACTAACATTCTGTTATAATGTCTAACCACAAAGTTAATGCTTTAAATATTAAAAATAATTTTAATCAAAAGAAAAAAATGTCTAAATGTAAAATATTAAGTTGCAGGCACCAAAGGAAGAGGAGTAACAGTGATTTTAAAGTAAATTATGTTTTGCCTCAATACAATTATTACATCAATGAATGTAAACAAATATTAATTGTGACCCTGTATGTTTTTGCATAAATAGAAATACATAGTCCTTCGGTTATTCCGATTTGGTGCTAACTCAAAAAATATATACAAACCTTGAAACCTGTACATAAATCATTACAATGTATATTCAAGTTTAATCAATTTTGTTTGTTTCTCAAAAACTGGGAAACATATCTTGTAAATATGTATAAATAAATATACATCATTTTATTAAAAATATTGTTTTTATTTTAACTTGTTGAGGGCCAAAAAAACATAGATAAAAGTAAATCACCAATGCCAAAGATTTTCTGAATTTTTTGTGATTTATCTTTTTACGAAAAAACCATGAAAACATGCGTATATTAAAAAAAACCACACACATTCATATTATTTTATCGTAATTGTCATAATGCAATGATTTTTTTATCATTTAAGTAAAAAAAAAAAAATTTTTTCAATTAAATTTCAAAAATAATTATTTATTTTTCTTTGTTTATTAGAGACAACACTACTATTAATATTTGGTGCCTACCTAATAATCTTCTTCTGTGTGGTATATTTTGTTGCACACAACGGGACATCGCACTCATAACACATAAATATGATACACTTTCACACACATACACACATATTTCAAATAAACGCAACAAAATTGCGTGTATTTTTGTTAATAAATCACTGTTAGTATTCAATTGAATCATAAACCAACAAAAACTGACAAATATCGCAAAACATATTGTATATATCTGTGTATACGTGTATAAATAAATCGAAAAAAATAAATTGTATTTCCCGCGCACTTTGTGCGTGACCTTGAATGACGGAATATTTGAATTTCGATTGCGCAACACGCGTTCAGAGCGACATCTACAACTATTCTATACGATTTTGACGGCAGAAAAACTTCTGTTTTGATTGTTGATTTAAAATATAATCCGTGATGTTTTTGAGTTGAAAATGGAACGACAGATCACCACGGGATTTCTCTACTGGGAAAAAATCACGTTTTTCAAATTCGATACGCGGCCGACGTGGCACTCTGGCCCCTGTCATTGTCTGTCGCATAGGTCCAACGTGGCTCCACGCTCATTAACCTATAAAATGACTGCACACTTATTATATTCAACAATGTTTCTACATTCATATTTCAACACAGAACCAACCGGTTTTTTTCCTGGTTTCGCTTTAACAGGGAGAGTTTATTAAAATTAAAGTGCTAAAGCAGAAACAAAAATAAGCCAGTAGATGTATTTCAAAATGCTTCATGTCTTCACTAACACAAAGAGATATGTACATGCGTAATTGATTTACTTTCGCAATAAGTTAATCATTCTTTTATAAACAAATCACAGTAATGGTATATAAAACTAAATAATTTTATGATCATAATATTTGGTTTAAATCACATTCGTAAGCATATGTCCGACTTACAATTTTTTATTCAAATTTGTACACATTCATACCGTTCCAATATAAAATAATATATTGGTAAACTGACTTTATATATAGTATGAACTTATAATTCAACCAACCGCAATATGCCTAAATTTCAACGCTGCCCAAACCAGACGTGATCTGCACTCTTCTGTCTGATCCTGCAGCGCGAAACTGATTAAATCCGGTCGCCAATGGATGTTTATGTCCCTCTGATATGTGTATAGTGTTGTCAAACTCTGGCATATTGTCTCGTCGGATCAGACAGATATTGTGCAGAACACAAGCGGCAATTATAAAACTCGGTATGACATCGATTCTCGTCATGGGAATCTTGTTCTTGAGCCTCGGGAATCTTCCTTTTAAAAGCCCCAGTGCTTTTTTCGCGACATCGTGAGCACATTTTATAGAAGAGTTGAATGTTTTCTCTTTCTTTGTGAGGTAGCCACTGTCCTTATAAGGGACCATTAGGTGTTGGGATATGGAGTAAGCTTCGTCTCCAACCAAGAATGAATCTTCAGGAAAGTATGTGTCGGGATTGTCCAGGAAGTCGCTGACTTCCGATGAGGTGAGGACTTG
>JADDOH010021071.1:0-10260 GCA_016648135.1 Agrypnia vestita | reverse complement strand
CCGCTTACTTTGATCGAACTTGAAACAACCGGGCCTAAGGAGCCTTACGAGAGCGTTCAGTCGCGTTGCGGGCACCGCACGGTTCCATGTCACAACAGGAGCACGCGTGGATTATATTCTCTTTTCTATGCTTATGGATCGCTTCGACACTGAACTTTTTATTGATGAAGTGGAGAAAAGACCTTTAATAGTGTGAGGATTACTCAAATATGCCAAGAACCAAGCTTGGCAGGAATTGGTGGAGATATTTGGAAATGGTGGAAATAAAGAGTATATTAGAGAAGTAGGTATTTATTCACCAAAAATGAACTGACACAATGATATTTATGTGTCTTGCCATGGAACACGGCCGTCGTTAGCAAAGTAATGAGCGAATATATCTCTGATATTCAAAGATGGAGAACGGCACCAGAACTGTCAAACTGACGTCTATTTTCGCGCGCACAAATCGCTTATTAACCGCGGCTGTGTGAACAGATGACACAAATCGCGTGTTTTGAAACGCGATTCTGAAACTGAACGGTTCCCGCTGTGTCTGAACAAGCGCTAGGACTCGCTCGTTTTTTGATCGTACCTCGCATGGCCCAAAAAAAATGTTATCGTCCGAGTGAGTGTGATTTTTTTTGTTATTGTTTTATTTTTACCGGAGCGAACGCGTGACGCAAGTCGGCCGACTGAATTTACGCGCCAATACAGCAAACAAACAATTACCGCCGGCACGAGCCGCTATTTCTGCACCGCGTCCGATAGGCCGGGCAACGATTTAGAGGCGCAGCTGACCGACCGCTGGCAGGTTGGACGATGCGGAGAAAATTCCAAGGGGTGGAGTATATCCAAATTGCATTTAAGACGAACATTTAATTTTAAAGTAAATTGGAAATTACTAGAAGAGCCTGGAATAAACTGCCGGATTAGCGAAACATTTAGAAACCCGAAAATGTATACAGGAGCATTGCTAGTCCGTAATAGTTAATAGGTGGATTGCTGCTTTGATTGTGAGTCGAAAATGTTCAAGCAACATGATAGTTGAGGAGATATGGGACATCAAATTTTTTTTCAATATTTCTGACTTATTTTTTTACAAAATGTTGAAGTATCATTACAGTAACTTATATCGATTGTGTAAAATTCATTCGTTTCATTAAAAATTAAATAAAATAATAAAAACCCTGAAAAATTCCAATTAGACGGTTTTTATCATTTTATTTGACTCGCATTAAAGTGAGTGAATTTTTCATATTAGATATAAGTTATGATAGTCCAACGTTTCGCTAAAAATAAATCAGAAATTTGGCAAACTTTGATGTCGCATATCTCCTTAAATATTGATGTTGTTAGGTCATGGTTGCTTGAACATTTTCGACTCATAAATCAAGGCAGGAATCCACCTGTTAAGTATTGTGGACTAGCTCTGTTACACCTGTATAATGAATATAACTGTGCCATCGAGACAGTCAGTTGTTTTTGCCAGCGAAAAAATATGGAGAAAGTGAAATCTTTGGCAGAAGCATCATAGCAAAGTCAGAAATATCCATATTTAAAAGTTCGATATTTATTTATACACTTATATAAAAGGAAAACTGAGGTGGCAAACCTGCATCTAATTGGAAATAAGCTTTTAAAGCTTATTATTAGATGCAGGTCTCATAGATTCAAGAGAAGTTTCCTCGAGTAGTGACAAGTTTTTTGCATTTATCTCAGAAAGACCTCTGTGGGATATCGCTACCTTTGCTTTTATACCCCTCAATTTTTGTATTAAAAAATTAAGTTTTTTTTATTTTTCTTCAAAAAGTATTAAATGAAATGGACTAGCAGCCCTGCACCTATTAGAAACAAAAGTGCTTACGCTATATTATTGAACCAATAATATTACCAATGTGGAATACAACTTACCATTCTGCAGAATTCGGAGACTGTAATAATATATACCGAAGCGTGGAAATTTTCAATGCAAGTCTTCAACCGTATAAATCTAATATTAGTAATGCTGCTGTGATTCAATATAATTGTAACTGTGTTTTTGTGGTACATTTAAATATTGTTTTTTTTTATTCTGTTAAATAAGATAAAAATCGCAAATATAAATGTGAATTTATGAATAAGTATCTTAATTACACTAAACTAATTACACGATATCATGAAGATGGGACATATAAGCATAGATTGATTCATAAACATAGTACCAGATTTACGGTTAAAGAAGGACTACGAATACCGAAGGTCATAAATAAATATGGACAAAGAACATTAAAATATGTCATACCAAAAATATTTAATAAAATCCCATGTCGTGTCAAAATGGATATTAATAAAAAAGGGCAAAATACAGAATTAATTAATACGTTATTAAATAAAAGAGACTTATTTTGATTTTGGTAATATTTGTATTTTTTCTTGTATTGTTGTATGGTATTGTTGATTTGTATTTGAGTTTATAAGATCTATTGTAATTAATTAATTAATATGAATGTATTTCTGGTAAATACAATTTATTTATATATATATGTATTGATGCACCTACAGACAAATATCAATGTGATGTTTTGTGGGTCTGAGATGTAAAAAAAAAAAAATTAATAAATAAAAAAATAAAATAAAAATTTACAGGCTTCAGATATTGCGTACTATAGACGTACCACTATAACTTGGCGTGCGAGGGAGGGCGTCCCTGTCACGTAACAGAAGTTGTCAGGGTGTAAATTTATTACACAATACAAATGTACAGAATGTCCGGTGACCGGTGTCGTATTAAATACAGAAATTTGCGGACAGCACTAAAGAAACCACGCAGTAATGGCGGCCGTTCTATCTGTCAAACTGTCAGACGGTAATATCGGTTCATTATTCGCCTTTTCAGCTTCGCAAAACTTTAATACTTCGTTGGCAATTGTTCTTGCACCATCCCGGACTGTTCAGGATGTTTTAGACATGATAATTGAGTGTATATTGGTAATCAAGATGCCACAGCTCGCGCTCAAAGACGAGAATGAACTGAATGACAGGGCGAGGGGTTACCGCCGGGTGCGGGCGGGGCGGGTTTTAGTTACAAATAGTAAAGCGTCTGATACACATGCTTCTTTAGTGGCACGTGAGCATGCGCAGTATCGACTTTGACAGTGGCATGCTTATTAGTGGCATGTGTGTACGCACATTGCTAGAAATGAGCATGCCACCTAGTGGCATGCTCAAAAATCAACCGCCGGTTGATTTATAAGCATGCCACTGTCATTCACCATAGAGAAGGGGTATCTTTGGAGCATGTGTGAACAGACTTGCTTATTTATGAGCATGCTTATGTCATTCGCGGGCTTCGCGGCTAGTATTATCAATGCGATCTTCTCAGTCCGCGACGGATGAAACAAATATGGCGCGTTGGGGAGATGATAAAACATTACTTTTCGTGACTTATTATAAGAATCACGAATGTCTGTGGAATACTCGGTCACCGTTGTGTAAAAATAATATAGTGAGAAATAATGTTTACGAAACTTTATTAATAGGCATGAATGATTCAAATCTTACAATAAAAATTATATAAACTAAAATCAAAAATGTGCGGATGGAAACTCGGGAACTTTTTTGATTTATTGGTTCACTTGAATTTTCTATTTCAGTTTGCAAAGTTTCCATTTTGAACAAGACCGTCTCTATTCTATGACAAGAGCATGCCACTAATAAGCATGTGTGTTTGATTGTTAGCTTTGGACATGCTTATTTATGAGCATGCCACTAATAAGCATGCCAGTAATGAGCAAGTGTGTACAGTTGTTAGGGCATGCTTATTAATGGCACGCTCAATAGCATGCCAGTAAAGAAGCATGTGTATCTGTACCTTAACGCAAGTTACGTTGGGCAAAATACCTATCGACGTATATTGTTTTCGTTTTACTTTCTTAAAACATCCAATTTATTCTATATTTTCGGATAATGTTAAAAAAATAATATAATAACACATCGTTTCAAGAAATGCATATATTAAAGGAATTTTAAACTTCTTTTTAACATTATCCGAAAATACACATTAAATTGTATTGTTTAAGGCAATACGACAAATATCGATTTTTTGCAGACTCCACAGTATACGTAGGGACTAGGGAATGCAATCCCGAGTCGGGATTGCCCTTTCGGGATCCCTCGAGATTAGAATTTAGAATCCCGCGGGATCCCTACGCGTCGGAATCCCGAATACTTTTGTGTTTTTTAATATCAGCAATTTTAATAAAATGTTCATTATTAATCATCGTATTAATGTTTTTTTAGGCGTTTTTCCAAGCATCAATCAGTCAATGTAGTAGAGTTAGTAGTAGTTTTTATTACTGTGTTAGGTTGATAAAATACAGCAAATATCATTCAAAGCTATTTGAATTATTTGAATGTGACATGAAAATAAGTTTTAATTAGGTACTTACTAAAATATACGTATACACAAGTAAACATACAAAACATAAAAAATGTTGATCGATCCCGATAATCTCGTCCGATTTTTCGGTTCGGGATTAATCTCGTAAAATGCCTCGAGATTTCGCGGGATCGGGATTGCATTCCCTAGTAGGGACCGGTCGTTTGTAATACCGTGTTTTTACGGTATTACAGACGACCGTCTCCGCCCACTGCGACCGAGTGACCGATTAAATCAATGCCAATTAAGGATTCAATTGGACCAATTGAATCCTTACCTGGAACCCTATGTGGGGTGTAGAAGCAAAGGCATCCATATCCAAAACGTATTTTCTAAAGAAGACTTTTTTTTTTAAATTTCGTTCCAAACAGAGTCTTCTTGCAATAAAGCTCGACTTGTTTACTAGGACATTATACATTTTAAGAGCATTTAGTTTGACTTTTTCATAATTGTTTCAAAATTTACAACCTCGTAATATTTTTTTAAACACGTCATTTTTTTAAACTAACAGTAACTGTGTTCTTAGAACATACTTTCATATAAAAATATTTTTTTAAATATATATTTAAAATAAATATATAACTCCTATCATGATAGGAGTTATAAATTGAAAAAAAAATATATTTTCAGGCGTATTCTAGTAGATGTGTAACAATTCGAAAGAATATCGTATACATAAGGAATATTGCTAAAAAAAACTTAATTTTGAAGTCAAATATAGAGGATTCATTACCAGTTGCATATATGTATACTAACTTGTTAACGAGAAATAAAAAACAACAGATGTCTCTAGCAGAGACCAGTGCAATATATGAAGTTGTCTCGATTCGAACACATATACATATGTATAGAACCTTCAATAACGTTGATGAACGTTGATCACTTAAGCCAGCTCATACAGGTCGTAAGCCCTGAGCCATCGTATAAGAGACTTCCGTCCACTTTTCTCATGTATAAATCTCTGACGTTTCTATAATTCCTTCCTGACCATGTATATTATATATAGGGGAAGGTGGTGTCAATAGTAACAGGTGTCGATTGTAACAGTCGCCGTATATTTTTAAATATTGGTCTTTTAATGGCACGAGCAGTACTGTCTATTAGACGTGATCAATAGCTATCAACGAACGCCATTTTGCGTTAATATCAGTTTGAAAGTATCGGTATATTGGATATCATCGTATTTCGGCCTAGTGAAGTAAGAAAATCATTAAATAGTCATCTTTTTGTATTCGTCAAATTGTAAGTATTTTTTATTGTTTTATTGTGTGTTAGTATTCAGAATATTGTTTATTATCATGATGTGTATATATTTTAACGGTTTTTTTAATAGTTTAAGATAAAACATAACCTTAATGCAATGTGGCGAAAGGTGTCAATTGTAACAGTGTAAAGGGTGTCAATTGTAACATGTTACAATTGACACCTTCGAGATAATAATGTAATGTAATTGGAAGTTAATGTCATTTTGGGTTCCTGGTTGTTAAAAATGGTTAAACCTAGAGAACGAAAGACAAATGGGGAAAAACATCCAAAGAAACTTTTGAGAAGGCACACTTTTATAAAAGATTTTATAAAAAAATGGAAACGTGTCAATAAGAAAAGCAGCCAAGCATATCGAAATATGACACGTATCTCCTCATAGATACATGGAACGCATCAAAAAAGATGGATCTGCCCCAGTATTAGGATATTTACCCCACAACAAGCTTTTATCTAATCAGAAAAAGAATTAGCTGACTACTGTAAATTTTAATAAATTCTAATTTTTTTTATTCCTCACTCTATCGACTAAAGATTTTACACACAAGCGTCATAGTGACCGCATTTCCACCGCATTCAGTCTACTTTCATTCCTCTTTTGCCAATTCCAAGCTTCACTTCTATTCATCAGGGTTGGCACTAGAACGCTATTATGTACCGCTAGTCTTGCTTCCTTTGACAGATTCTTTTTGGCCATAATTGCATGAGGCTCATGCATACAAGAGGTGAGTGTTGAAAGCAATAGGAATAGAGGGCGTCCGTGAAAGACCTGGCACGATCAGATACTACAAGTATTTGAGGATGGCCCTATTTAAAGCCCCAAACAACCGTAGAACTTGTATGAGAAGATGTATAAATGTGGCCGAAGCAAAAGTGGTGTGCCAGGATAGAAGAGTGTGGTGTTCAATCCCCTCTGCATACCCCTGCGGGGAAACGGCGTGATGGTTAGTTAGTTTGTTAGTCAAAATAAATTATCAACAACTATTACTCCAATAACATCAACAACTCAACTCTGACATATCCCACTGGTTGGGATGCAGTTGGTATGGCTTCGAAAGATTAGCTGATTGCATTTATAAGAAGAAATCCTTCGTATTGAGTAACAAAGCTGCAAAAAATAAGCAAGGTAAAAGAAGAACAAAAACTTGTATAATAACCGAGAAAAAAGAAGAAACTGATGATGCTTTATGTTTAATTTGTACCAAACCATATTCAACAAGCAAAGAGGGTTGGATCCAGCGTTCCTCCTTTAAATTATGGGCGCATGAGAATTGTGCCCAAACCAAACAATTAAATTATGTGTTTCAATTGTGAATCTGATAATGATTGAGCAATTTGAAATACTTTCACGGTATTAAAATTATTTTAGGGAAGCATATTAAATTAGATTTTTTTCTAATTATTTTATAAATTTTGGTTTTTATAATTAGATAATTTGTTTTGTTTTTATGTATCTTACAACTTTATAGTCATTTAGTACATAAAAATATACCTAATAAAAATAAGTAGACACATTATGTTTTGTGCAACTTATGTTACAATTGACACCACGAGTGTTACTATCGACACCACTGTGGTGTCAAATGTAACAGTTTTCTTCTTTTTTTAATTTTCAAATAAACAAAAATTCTTAATACCTTCAATTTTTTTAACCATACACTTAGTTCCTAAATATATGGAAGTGCTTTGAAAAAAAAAATCAGGTAATTTAACCGGTTAATTATTTTGTTATAAACCAGAATGTCTATTTTGTTACTTTTGACACCACCTTCCCCTATATTACGAACCCTTTTGTGTTTATGTTAAAGTTAAATTAGGAACAATCCGTGAAATGAAACTGTAAAATTGTTTTATCTGTCATTCATATAAAATTGACTTTTTTCAATTTTTGTAAGGTTTTTATCATTTTATTCAACTTGTATTAAAGCGAATGAATTTTTCATAATCGACATAAGTTACTGTAACGATAGTTCAACTTTTTGCAAAAAGTAATCAAGAAATATTGAAAAAATGCACACTTTGATTTTGCATATCTCCATAACTGTTGATATTAGGCCGTGGTTGCTTGAACATTTTACACTCATAATATAGTCGGGAATCTACCTGTCAAGTTTCTGCTGCTAGCTCTGGTTCAACCTGTATATTTTGATGGTTGGTGTGCGGATAAATATTTACATATTATAAATGTGCGACCGCACACCCTAGAGGGAAGATTGCCAATATTTATGAATGGTTTTTCATTCTAAATAATATTTTTCCTTTTTTCTCATATACGGTTGCCGGCAAACTTCTTGAAATTCTTTGGCGTAGTGGGGGAATGCGCAGAAGACGAAATTTGAGTCTCGTTGGTGGAAAGGTAGATGCGCAAACTTCCCGCCACTACGCCGTACAATTTCAAGATGTTTGCCGGCTACTGTACCTACTAGGGATGGGTCGTCGACGAAACGAGACCGTCCACGTCCGTCCATCGACGAGACGATCAACTAGTTGAATTCGTCAACTAGTTGACGCGTCAACTTCGTTACGCGGACGTCGCGGACGTTCTATCTAAACATCGGGACGATGGTCAACTGTCTACGGTTCGACGCGACGCTGCTCGACGGCTCAACCGTTGGCTATTTTTATTACGTTAATTTTTAAAATTTAAAGAAGTTCGAAGGAATATAGTTTCGGGGAAAGTACTTGTGCTTATATGTAAAAAGAAATATTGTATTATTTATTTGTTTACGCACATTATAGGCTTTTACATATTGTTTTATATACTTCTTTCTATATATAATAAAGAAAGAAGTAGGTATACATAACAATATCAGGTGTAAGCAGTAAAATATTAGTTCAATAAAAAATATAATAATTAAACAGAATTGTTTTATTTTATACAGCGTAAAATTGGGAATTCACCGAAACGTCGCACGTGCACATCGCAAAAAATCAAGAAAAAAATAATAGAAAATAGCTTATTAAGCCTATCTCGCCCTACGCATGCATTCAAATTTCAAGTCTCTGTTATAGTTCGTGTACACAGATCTGCACTCTATGGTCGTGTACTTTAGAGTTGAAATGAAATTACCCGTCGAGCCGTCTATGGCGTCTACAAGCGACAGCGAGAGATGAGAGAGAAATAAACGGAGACCTTTCGTCTTGCTCTCGCTCGTTGCTTTGCATTACGTTGAATCGTCCACCGACCTCGGCGTTCGCCGTCCACCGTCTACGAATTCAACTAGTCCATGCGATAAACGTAAACCGTCGACGCGTCGATGCAACGTCAACGGTTGATTTCAACTAGTCCGTCCATTCAACGCCCATCCCTAGTACCTACGTATTTTTTTAAAATTATTTAAAAATATTAAAGTCTGCATTGTAAAGTTTGCTCGAGGGCGGCCTGGTCGCGATTTCCACGTCACTGCACGCGCAACAGTTGGCTGTCGGGGGTTGACTCCCGCGATCGCTTTCGTTCGCGGAATGGCTTTCAACCCCGCGGCACGAGCGCTGTTTTACGACTCGGGCGACCTCGTATCGACCTCTCTGCCTCTGTTGACAGCGGCAGTACGGCGATAGCGTGCGCAGTATCTGCATTGGCCGTCGCGACACGTATTGTGTTGGTACTTGCCGTTGAGGAGGTTACTCGTTCATACCGCGCGTGCTGTGAATAATACGTAATATATTTAATGTTATGGTAATTAAGCGCGCAGCTAATGAACGTGCTGCAATTTAGATTGATACGATCGCATTGTTTGCGACCATCGTGCTTGTGCTATGCATAACTGTGCTGATAATATAACTGCGTATAGGACAAAGCTGATACAATTCTTTACATCTCAACGAAATGGAAATGGATAATAAATTTTTCTGTTTTATTATTTTACCTTTTAACTGTATTATTATTTTATCCGTCTTTTATTATTTTTTTTAAATTATATTCTGTATATTTCTGAAAGCCCATAAGGGCGTTAGATAAAAAAAAAAAAAAACTGTGTATAACATGACAGTTTCCACGAATACAATAGAACTATTAGCAAACTTGTGAAATTAGCTGTTTAGTTTCTTTATTCAACGTCACTCAATAACATCACTATTTTCTGTCCTTTTAGATATTTTAGCCTTTATTTACTCCCTTCATATTAAGTCGTGGCGTCTGCTTGCTTGCCGTCAACAAAAACTTTGGCTCGATTTTTGACCCTTTTCCCGTGATCCAATTGAGCTGAAACATGGCAAGCAGACTCGTGGCGACGATCAAGAAAAATTATCAAATTTTCGTTAAAAAAATTAATAATTATAGTATAATTTCGGATTTTTAGAAATTTTATTGGTTTTTTCAAATTGGAACATTAGAAAAAATTGATGATTAGCAACGGCGCGGCGGCTCGATAACGTCGCGGAATATTTTCTAAATTAAAATTACTCCGTCGGTATAATAGGTACATCACTACGAATTTCGAAAATTTACAAAACAATGGGTTCACAGATGACAGCAAAATTGGGTTTTTTGGAAAAAAATCAAATAATAATTTATTTCTTTTAGATTTCTGCTTAGTTTTGAAGAATTCTACATTACTCAAATCTGATTCTGACTAAATCATTTGACGCTGGAAATTCAT
>JADDOH010021070.1:0-10098 GCA_016648135.1 Agrypnia vestita | reverse complement strand
AGAGCGGCTAATTATTTCTTATTGGGGCTTATTTATTATGCACTTCTCTCTTTTGAATTCTAAACGAAACGAATTTTCAGAAATAATGAACGCCAGTCTGTTGCCTTTTGGTCGTGAAACGCGACAGACATAAGTCGTGTTGTCTACGAAACTGTACATTTCTTTTAAATAAATTTTAAAATATTTCTAACAGGGTATCAGTTAGGTTAGATTATGTTGTAGTTAGGTGTTAGGATTAGGCTGTAATGTGGTTAGGTTGGGCTGTAATGTAGTTTTTACTTTTCCTTTTCGGACGATAAATTAATTGACTTATGATGTATCTAATTTGTTTTAAATAAATATTTTATTCAACATTGAAAAATACGAAAAGACTGGCTGTGTCCGCGAAGTAAATAAATAAATAATCTGTGTATAGTTTTTTGGGATATTCTGACTTTTCTGGCCGAAGTTTAGGATCTCATCGCAGGGTCCATCATCAAGGCTGACGATGGAACATGCAAAAGGATCAAGAACCTCCAAAACACGGCAAAATATCCTAGAAAACTACACACAGAAGATTCTGAACGGCCGTGAACAACTGAGAACATTTTAAAATAAATAAATGTTTAAATTTGGCCACGATGAGTTATGAATATCTAAATTGGCTTATATGAGTTATGAACACTACAATGTGAATATCTTATTGGTGTAGTCTTTATGACTCTCGCCTAGTGATCCAGTGATCGATGGTTCGAGACACATTTCAGGATTAATTAACCAGAAAGTTAATCCTATTTTCATAGCACAAGAGTTGAGCTTACTTTGATAATGGTAAGGATATTTATACGACACATATTTCGTGTTTGCATCTTTATTTAAAAAAATACCGGAATTTACTGTACCAAAAATGAAAACTAAGTTCGTTCAACATCACAGATCGTTCACACTTTTTTCTGTAATGGCTCGACCTTTCAAGTTCCTCTTTAGGAAGCGAAATCCGTAAGAAGTCCATAACAAATGTTGATGAATCTTGCATTACTAAATATTCAAACATAATAACAACTTATAACAATACATTTTTTCTGTTTTTCAAAATTCATTAAAAAAATTCTTTCCATTCCTCATTCTTATCTAATTTCACACGTTTGAAACAACTTTACCATAATTTTTATTTTTATTTATTTACGTAAAGTATAAATCATTAAATATTATAATATCGGTCTGGCGTGTTATTTCAACAGTTAAATGAGAAAGTAATCTGCAATAAGACATGTTGACGTGTAGAAATAATTGTACTTGTTATTAATTGTCACTAAAACAATTATTGTTAATTGTAAATTAAATTTTTTTACATACCTCTGTGGAATTTATTAATTTTAATAAATAAATCTCAATTATTAATTTGAAAAAAACATATTAATGAGTCCTTAGATACCCCTGGTGTCATTCACCACCCCAATATGTCAAGCTGGACTGTGGTTCCCCGAAGAAAGGATAGGCTTACTTAAGGAAATGTTTATGTTTAATTTCCTGCAAAGAATTTCTCGGAAGGATGCCGTGGACTGCGGATCCTTACAAAAACATTCGATTTCTCGGTGGGACTTTATCTTATCATATTTTGCGATTTCAAATATCAGCGTTGAGAAAATATTTGTAAGCAAATACTCGCTTTTAAAATAACATGTGTAAACACAATAACAAAATGCAGAATGTACATTTTTTCATCTATATTTTTCAAAATATGGATATTTATATTTTGAAAAATAAAACGCCCTTGAGGTTAAATTTTAGCAAAAAAAAAACAAAAAATAAATTATCCATTATTGTTATTGATTAGACAACAAAGAATGAGCCTTAAATGAGTGCAAATTGATTTATAAATTTAAAAAAATGTCTGAGTATCTAGCATATCTCAGTATCTCCAATTTCATCACCCTTAGTCATTTTCAATGGACTGTTATATGAAGGCCTCCCCTAGATTGAACATTTTATATTCCTCCTCTGGCATATCACTTCCTTGCTCAGATCTTATAAATTGTATACACAGTGTATATACTTATGTATTCATTATTAATCGGTTCACGAGGGAAGGATAAATATAAAATAATAGCGAATATCAAACCAATTTTTCTCATAGGAATCCACTAAAAATGGTTAAATCCGTTACCAGTCCTAAATTATTCGCTAACAGATTAAAGTTTCTATTGAAAATCGATCTCGGTAATCATCAGAAATACATTTTAATTACCTATTAACAATTACTTATTAATGATTTATCGTTACGATTGAGGTTTACTCGCCATAATGTTTTAAATATACTGTAGGCACATTAAATACACTTGAACAATAAATTTCATTTAAAAACGTAGCTATGGTAGAACCAATAATTCTATATGGTAATTTGGTATGGGGAAATACATTTCAAACAAGCAAAAAATAAATTCAAAACCTACCACAGCGAATAATTAAATGTATCTTAGCTAAAAGTACAGTAAAATTTTTAAAAAACAAAGAAAAACTATTTTTATGGAAATAAACTAAAATAATATTTTCTTCTTCAAATGTAGCAAATTTATTTTGTGGTAACATAATTATAATTAATATAAATTAACTTTGTTTAAACCACTTATTTATTGAAAAAAATCAACATGTTTCAAAGCCAATGGCTTCTTCTTCAGGAAAACAAAAATAATATTTAAAAATCGAAGTATAGATCAAAAGTTATATATGGAAAATAATAATATAATTAGGTACTTTATATTATTATTTTCCATATATAACTTTTGATCTATACTTCGATTTTTAAATATTATTTTTGTTTTCCTGAAGAAGAAGCCATTGGCTTTGAAACATGTTGATTTTTTTCAATAAATAAGTGGTTTAAACAAAGTTAATTTATATTAATTATAAAATAATATTAATAAGTTATTTAAGTATAGACTCAAAAGAAGTAACTATTATAGTGATGAACATAAAACACTTGTAATAAATACGTATAATACGAGACAAATTGTCGCTCTACATATAATAAAATAAATTTGCCGTTTAGTACATTCTGAAATGAATGAATCAATTTGTCAATTTTTCATATAAATAATGGAGATATACTAAAAAAACATTGGCGTTCATCTGGAAAATCTGCCTAGTAATTATTTAAAATATTTTTTATAAATCTAGTCTGTGCAATTATTTTTTAAAACAGTTTTATTCGTTTATCTTAGAATGTACTAAAACGTCACAAAGGATTAATTGTACGTACAGCGACGAAATGTCACTTGGAAAATATATTGTTCCGAGATGCAATAATTATTATGGAAAAAGAACATTACAAATGAAAATACCAACGGTTTTCAATGGTATGCCTTCTGACTTGTTTGGGTTGGATTCGTATGCAAAGGTAAAAGTGGCATGCAGGGAGTTTATTATGAACAATAGTGAACTGTCTGTATGCTAATTATTTTTATATAATTTTATAAATTCTTATGTGAGCCAGCACTGTTATTAAATGGTAAGGTATATTCATTAATAAAAGAAGAAACTTGCTGATAACTAACTCATTTCTTGTTTAATTGTAAAATATGTAATAAATTTAAATAAAATAATATAAAAACGTAAATAAAATTTAAACCAGAAGTAGGTATACATATTTGAAGAAAAAAAACAACGATTTCTTATTTCTTTTAAGAAAGAAGTTATTTTGTAGGATATTAATTGTAATTAATGGACATTGTTATAAAGATATAAATTTCTTACTGAAGTTGTTATATTTAAGAAGGCTCTAACTGCATTGTGTTCACTTGACTGCATACGTTAGATTTATTTTTACCATATTTGGTATATGTTAGATGCTTTACCGTAAATGCATCGTTTATTCGAGATATTTTATTTTTCTTCGCGGTTCTTTGTCCTGAGAAATAATTATCAAGTAATTTGGAGAAAATTAATGATGGCCAACAATTTTTTTGCATGCTGTTTATGAAAAAATATTTAACCATCTACCTGTAATATCAGCCCTTGCTCCTAGAATAACACAAAGTGTGGGAAAGCCAACACTAAAATTGTTATACACCCTTACAAATATCGGTGACATTTATTTCTGTTATCCCATGTTTTCCTGGTAAAGGTGCTGAATAGGTGATGTTATCTTTAGCCCCCGGTAAGGAGATGAGCAAATAGATGAACAAGTGTGACGTGATTTTCTGTAACATTCCGGATTTATATCCTAAATTTTATCGTAGGAATATTTTCGTTCATGTGTGGTGGTGATTAGGTAGAAAGCACGAAGTTTGGGTAATTAGATCACACATTAAACTGGTGAAAACATAATTTGCTAGTCTTGGCTTACTGGAGTGCATGTGATTGGTGTTTGATAAAATCAGTAATTTATTACAATTTTATTTTTAATATTAGTTAAAAAATACATTTAAAAAGTCGTTACTTTTTTCAAACTCAACCCAATATCCCATTTACAAGTGTCTTCGGTCTGCTCTAGTAACATCCATATATTTAACAATGCAATCATGCGAAAAGCACGTGTCCTGCACAGAGGTTAAGCGTGTACAGTGCAAGTGGCGAACAAGCAAACAGAATAACATTTTTATTGTTATTGTATAGTTATTGTCAAAGAGTAACATGAACATGGCAGTTTTCTAATTTTTCAGCCACACTACGGATGGATGCAAGATAAGACTTTGACTGATTCAATTTAATTCATATTTTATAGTCTTCATATACGTATGTACCTCCGTCTGCCAAAAATTCTATAAACTATAATTATGTTATAATGAATTAACAAATATTCTAACGGCACCAATTTTAAAAATCTGTGTGCCTTTTTTTATCCAAAATAACGCTACAACAGGCCTTGAAGCCCATTGAGTAGTAAAAATAATACAAAAACACCCTGGTTTGAGAAAATCACATGACCTCCCTGGGAATAGAAACCGGTACCATCTTTTTTATTTCAATATTGTTCATAATTTAATTTTATTTTCATTCTCAATGTTTCCTTCGCCATTCTTTATTACAGTGTTATCGTTATTTCATCTGGTACACAACGTCAAACCTACGATGATTTTATTCAAGAATATAATTTTATTATTAGTTTTATGTATGAGAGATTGAATTTGGTACGTAATATTAATAACTGTCTTAATATTTATTATTCATGTCGGATAGTCATATTATTATTACATTTTACGTGATTAAAATATTACAATTATTTCAGTTTATTTTTTGTATCTGTTTCACCCCATTTTCCCCAATTTATTGATTTTATTTATTTATTTAAGGGAAACCTAGAGTACAAAAAAATCAGATTACACATGAATATTGAATTATATAGAGAATATCTTACAAGTTTCTACAGAATTAACAAATTATGTATTAACATATAGCAGCAATAACTTAAATTATACAAAAAAATATAAAAATTAAAGGTTTAAGTTAAGAACAAACCACGAGAGTCAAAGAGTTAATGGTGAAAGGGGAATCAAGAAAGGGGAGGAAATGACAGATCTACTTAGTAAAAAGGGGAGGAGATAAGAAGAAAAAGATGAGCAAAATAAATATAGCCTAAAGATATCTGATCAATACATCTGTATATACATACGACGTCTGGACAAAAGAAATGGTGAATATACAAGAGTTTTAAATTAATAGATTTATTAATTGAAGAGATACAAATCGCCGAATATAGTGTTGAACAAATTAGACAAGCGATATATAAAAGAGTTTTGCCGGGATTTGGTGTTACAGTGTGAAAGGCTCAAGGTCTCGACCGATCTAGTGGATCTTACGGGTACTCTCAGGGAGATGCGCTGCAGCAATGTCTGGAATTCTTAGAAGAAATATAACATCAGCAGTATTTCTGCGATTGATCAGGGGTATAATGTTAAAGAAGGTCGCGGAATCTGCGTTCCTGATGTGGAGTACGATTGGAATGGAAGTCGAGATATTTTATGAATCTGTTTGAACACTTTCGATTTTGCTTACATGAATTAGGATATCTGGGGTTCCAGACCTGAGATGCGTACTCAAGGATACTCGTAAAAAAGGAAAAGTAAAAGATCTTCATAGTATTTATCCCTTGGAACTGTTAACATGTGCAAAGAATGAAATTCAAGAGGATTTGGCGACCATAATATCAAATATGCTTATCTAGTAAGAGTTTGCAATCAAGAGTTACACCAAGATCTTTTGCTTCCAAATCGGTGCTCAGAGGGTAAGAATGTATTTGAATGATCATCATCACTCTTGGCACTACAACCCTTGGTGGGTCTTGGCCTCCTCAAGAATCTACCTCCACTCATCTCGGTTTAGTGCCAGCTCTCTACAGTTCCGAAACTCCAAGGCAGAGATGTCTTTGAGGACGTTGTCACTCCATTTTAATTTTGGTCTTCATAAGCTCCTTCGCCCTATTGGCTTTGAGTTCAGCAGGGATTTTGGTGCTTGATGCTCGGATATTCTCTCCACATGAACCAGTCACCGAAGTCTTCCCAGTATTATAAATTTTGTGACGTTTGGCTCCTTACACAGAGTATTGAGCTCATTGTTGTAACGTCTGCGCCAAAGTCCATTGAACGATACAATATTTTTATTTCTGGTAAAACTAAGTACAAGGCGTTCTTTATGTCAATCTGAAGGTTATGAAGACTGTAATAGGCTTGAAGATGATTTAGGTGTTCCTGAATTTTGAGATATTCATCGACACACCTAACAGGAGCAAAGACCTTCGTGTAATCAGCGTATAATAAAGTTCGTGCATTAAGAAAGCACTTACCGATATCATTAATGTATATATTAAAAAGCAAGGGCATGTTTATGATACAACTGAAAAATTGTTGCCTGAAAAGTTGTAAATATTTAATTTACTGTACATTACAGTATAAAAATAGTAAAATAAATATTTCACGTAGACATCTCAGAACTGTATAAAACTTCTTACAAAGAGGAGCGCGGGGTGAAAGCGGACCGCGGTGGAATACACTTCCCCAAATAAAGCTTTTCGCCGAATCGGGACGAAGAATCAATGGGTGGCTGCCCCGGTTAGAAGTGTAGGGTGGTGTAACTTCGGGGGACAGATCCGGCGAGATGGAAAAAAACGTCGCAATTAAATAAGTCCGCCTGGCTGCCCCGCAATGGAAACATTTAGCAACAGCCGCGCGGCGCGGCCGGCTCCTGCTAATGTACCCGCCATTGTCGTGTAGGAGCCGTTCCGTTTCGGGGATTTTTCATGCTTATTTGTATTGTGTGTGGGTCCGAAGACAGTGCGTCCAATTATCCCCGATTGTTGGGGAAATTAGGGAACGTAATTTCCCCGCGATCGGAAAAGAATTTATTCCGATATAGTTAAAAAGACATTTGATTTATTGATTTTCACATATACTTGGAAAACACTAATAACCTCGCAGGACTGTATTCCTGGTTTAATTGTGAGTCGAAAACGTTTGAGCAATCATGACCTAATAGCAATAGTTATGGAGTTTTTGCATTCGTTTGCATTTTTTTTATTTCTGTATTTTATCAATATTTCTGACTTGTTTTTGTAAAACGTTGGATTATCATTATAGTAACTTATATCGAATATGAAAAATTCATTCTCTTCAATACAAGTCGAATAAAATGATAAAAACCTTGCAATTCCAAATGGAATTTTTCAGGGTTTTTATTATTTTATTTAGCTTTTATTGAAATTAATGGATTATTCGTAATCGGTATAAGTTAATGTGTTACTTAAACGTTTTCGTAAAAAATAAATCAGAAATATTGAAAAAAAATGCAAATTTTGATTTTCCATAACTCTATACCTATGGTTGCTTGAACATTTTTGACTCATAATCAAGGCAGAAATCTACCTATAAAGTATTGTGGACTAGCTCTGTTATGCCCTGTATATTGAAAAAAAACTAAGTAAATTTTTACTATATAGAGAATAGTACCTATTACACACTTAAATATGCATAATATGATAATAATTGTTATAGAAATATTATAATGTGCATATCTTATTCCAATTTATTTCTTATAAATTATAGTTAACTACACCTTCAAACTACTGATCGCATGCCGTTATTATTTTCATGATTCTCAAACGTTTTACAAAAGATATGTTAGAAATAAAGAGAAAAAATGCATGTTTTGATGTCGTTTATCTCTTTAACTGTTGACACTTCATCCAAAGTGTAAAGAATATTTTCTATTCAAAATTGAATAAAGAATACTCCCCAAAAGTTTTTGCAACTAGTTATGAGACTTATTGTAAAATTGTAAAATAGAAATCCATGGAAATAGATAATATAATATCACGCTATGATATCAATGGCGTCATGTCCGTGTGCCCATTAGTTATTAAAAAAGTACTTTGTTAATATTCCCCTATTTTTGTTTCGACACTTCGTTACCAACGCAACAAACAAAACGAAATTGCAGTCAAAATATGAATCAGGAGTGAAAATAGAATTCATCGTTGCACGCTTTGCTGCTTGACTGGATTCTTCAGTTCTCATGCGTCGCGCGTCACGCTGGGCGCGCGCTCTGTTTGCAACACTCCCCGACTCGGCCGCAGGCACAAGGTACTTCAAACCGATAGTTTTTTGAAAAATGTTCAAAAAGCAGTGGCGTTACAATATTGCGTTTCAAATAATTTATTATATTAATTTTTTTCAGAATATTTTGAGTTTGTCCAAATTTTTCAACGAACACGGTACAGGATTTTATCCCAGGAGGACATCATTAATGGAGATATATTAGAAATTACTTAAGTCAGCCGTACAACAGGTCGTAAGCCCTGTGAACACCCAAAGATTTCCATACCTATTTTTCAAGAAAAAAATATAATTTCGTCTCTACGAGACATCTATTAGGTCCTTACATATGAAATTGGCGTTTAGTATGGGAGGAACATAAAGCCGATTTTTTTTTATTATAATATATTTATTTAATCAAAGTATGTACCATTGCTATCTATGCACTTTTGCCATCTCATAGGTAGTTCATCGATCCCTTTACTAAAAAAACCATTCGGACGGGAATCAATAAAATCTTTGAAGGCGGTTTGGACTGCCCCATCGGAGTTGAATTTTTTCCTTTGCAAGAAGTTATCCAAATTTCGAAAAAAATGGTAATCTGTTGGGGCAAGGTCCGGAGAGTACGGTGGATGTCTTAGACATTCCAATTGAAGCTCCTCTAATTTGGTAGCCGTCTGTTGTGCAGTGTGTGGTCTAGCGTTATCATGAAGCAGCAGTGGCCTAGAGCGATTAACCAGCCTCGGTTGTTTAGCAGCTAGCTTTTCCATCATGGTTTGCAGTTGCTGACAATAGACATCTGCCGTAATCGTCTGGCCAGATTTAAGAAAGCTGTAGTGAACGACACCAGCACTAGTCCACTAAACGCTCACAAGTAACTTTTTTGGAGTCAATTTTCGCTTGGGGCATGGTTTGGCTGGTTCGTCAGGGTTCAGCCATTGCGATGAGCACTTCCGATTATCGTACAGGATCCACTTTTCATCACAGGTAATGATTCGATTTAAAATCCCTTCATTATTGTGCCGGTTGAGTAATGCAACGCAGCAGTCAACGCGTTTGTTGATTTGCTTCACTCAATTCGTGAGGTACCCACCTTTCAAGCTTTTTCACCTTACCAATTTGCTTCAAGTGGATTAAAACAGTTTTATCACTAACACCGCAGCCTGCAGCTAACTCGGATGTGGTTTGCGATGGATCCGCTTCCACAATAGCCTTCAATTCTTCATTATCAACTTTGGTCTCCGGCCGTCCACGGGGCTTGTTCTGCAGGTCGAAATTTCCAGAACGAAAACGTTGGAACCAAAAACGCACTGTGTTTTCTTTTGCGGCACCGTCGCCATACACATCATTAATCCTTCGAGCCGTTTCTGCAGCACTGGTGCCACGGTGGAACTCGTACTCGTAAATAACGCGATATTTCAAGTTTTCATTTTGTAAACTGAGTGACGCAAAGAAAAAAACAATTGAGGAAAAAACAAATGAATTATAATTTGCAAAACACAAATACATGAGTAAATAGCTGTATAAATTTGGATTTGGAATTCCTAACCAAAGAGAAGATATTTGAGATCAAATTTGCCAGTACGGCAAAACG
>JADDOH010021069.1:0-14938 GCA_016648135.1 Agrypnia vestita | reverse complement strand
TGCGATAAAAAAATTCAACATTTTTTGTGGTCCTAGTAAGAAATTTGCTGGTCCAAGTAAGAAAATTAGCGTTATGTGTTTCACACATATTTGAATATTGTGACCAAACGCGATGAAATTTTACCCTCAGTTTGTCAGTGTGCATACAGCATGGTTGATTGCTGGCAATGCGATAAAAAAATTCAACATTTTTTGCGGTCCTAGTAAGAAATTTGCTGGTCCAAGTGAGAAAATTTGCTGGCATTGCGATAAAAAATTCAATATTTTTTGCGGTCCTAGTAAGAAATTTGCTTCTTGCGTCCAAGGAAGAAAATAGCGTATGTTTTTTTTTTCACTCATATTTGAAGATTGTGACCAACCGCGATGAAATTTAACCATCAGTTTTTCAATGTGCATACAGCATGGTCGATTGCTGGCAATGCGATAAAAAAATTCAACATTTTTTGCGGTCCTAGTAAGAAATTTGCTGGTCCAAGTAAGAAAATTAACGTTATGTGTTTCACACATATTTGAAGATTGTGAACAAACGCTATGAAATTTAACCATCAGTTTTTCAGTGTGCTTACAGCATGGTCGATTGCTGGCAATGCGATAAAAAAATTCAAAATTTTTTGCTCTCCAAGTAAGACATTTGCTGGTCCAAGTGAGAAAATTTGCTGGCATTGCGATAAAAAATTCAATATTTTTTGCGGTCCTAGTAAGAAATTTGCTGGTCAAAGTAAGAAAATTTGCGTTATGTGTTTCACACATATTTGAAGATTGTGACTAAACGCGATGAAATTTTACCGTCGGTTTTTCAGTGTGCATACAGCATGATCGCTTGCTGGCAATGCGATAAAAAAATTCAACATTTTTTGAGGTCCAAGTAAGAAATTTGCTGGTCCAAGTAATAAAATTTACGTTATGTGTTTCACACATCTTTGAAGATTGTGACCAAACGCGATGAAATTTAACCATCAGTTTGTCAGTGTGCATACAGCATGGTCGATTGCTGGCAATGCGATAAAAAAATTCAACATTTTTTGCGGTCCTAGTAAGAAATTTGCTGGTCCAAGTGAGAAAATTTTCTGGCATTGCGATAAAAAATTCAATATTTTTTGCTGTCCTAGTAAGAAATTTGCTGGTCCAAGTAAGAAAATTTGCGTTATGTTTTTCACACATATTTGAAGATTGTGACCAACCGCGATGAAATTTAACCATCAGTTTTTCAATGTGCATACAGCATGGTCGATTGCTGGCAATGCGATAAAAAAATTCAACATTTTTTGCGGTCCTAGTAAGAAATTTGCTGGTCCAAGTGAGAAAATTTGCTGGTATTGCGATAAAAAATTCAATATTTTTTGCGGTCCTAGTAAGAAATTTGGTGGTCCAAGATAGAAAATTTACGTTATGTGTTTCACACATACTTGAAGATTGTGACCAAACGCGATGAAATTTTACCGTCAGTTTTTCAGTGTGCATACAGCATGGTCGATTGCTGGCAAGGCGATAAAAAAATTCAACATTTTTTGCGGTCCAAGTAAGACATTTGCTGGTCCAAGTGAGAAAATTTGCTGGCATTGCGATAAAAAATTCAATATTTTTTGCGGTCCTAGTATGAAATTTGCTGGTCCAAGTAAGAAAATTTGCGTTATGTGTTTCACACATATTTGAAGATTGTGACCAAATGCGATGAAATTTTACCGTCGGTTTTTCAGTGTGCATAGAGCATGGTCGATTGCTGGCAATGCGATAAAAAAATTCAACATTTTTTGCGGTCCAAGTAAGACATTTGCTGGGCCAAGTGAGAAAACTTGCTGGTATTGCGATAAAAAATTCAATATTTTTTGCGGTCCTAGTAAGAAATTTGCTGGTCCAAGTAAGAAAATTTGCGTTATGTTTTTCACACATATTTGAAGATTGTGACCAAACGCGATGAAATTTAACCATCAGTTTTTCAGTGTGCATACAGCATGTTTGATTGCTGACAATGCGATATAAAAATTCAACATTTTTTGCGGTCCTAGTAAGAAATTATCTGGTCCAAGTAAGAAAATTTACGTTATGTGTTTCACACATATTTGTAGATTGTGAACAAACGCGATGAAATTTAAAAATCAGTTTTTCAGTGTGCATACAGCATGGTCGATTGCTGGCAATGCGATAAAAAAATTCAACATTATTTGCGGTCCTATTAAGAAATTTGGTGGTCCAAGTAAAAAAATTTACGTTATGTGTTTCACACATATTTGAAGATTGTGAACAAACGCTATGAAATTTAACCATCAGTTTTTCAGTGTGCATACAGCATGGTCGATTGATAGCAATGCGATAAAAAAATTCAACATTTTTTGCTGTCCAAGTAAGACATTTGCTGGTCCAAGTGAGAAAATTTGCTGGCATTGCGATAAAAAATTCAATATTTTTTGCCGTCCAAGTAAGAAATTTGCTGGTCCAAGTGAGAAAAGTTTTCGTTATGTGTTTCACACATATTTGAAGATGGTGACCAAACGCGATGAAATTTTACCCTTAGTTTGTCAGTGTGCATACAGCATGGTCGATTGCTGGCAATGCGATAAAAAAATTCAACATTTTTTGCGGTCCTAGTAAGAAATTTGCTGGTCCAAGTGAGAAAATTTGCTGGCATTGCGATAAAAAATTCAATATTTTTTGCGGTCCTAGTAAGAAATTTGCTGGTCCAAGTAAGAAAATTTGCGTTATGTGTTTCACACATATTTGAAGATTGTGACCAAATGCGATGAAATTTTACCGTCAGTTTTTCAGTGTGCATACAGCATGGTCGATTGCTGGCAATGCGATAAAAAAATTCAACATTTTTTGCGGTCCAAGTACGAAATTTGCTGGTCCAAGTGAGAAAATTTGCTGGCAATGCGATAAAAAATTCAACATTTTTCGGTCCTAGTAAGAAATTTGCTGGTCCAAGTAAGAAAATTTGCGTTATGTGTTTCACACATATTTGAAGATTGTGACTAAATGCGATGAAATTTTACCGTCAGTTTTTCAGTGTGCATACAGCACGATCGCTTGCTGGCAAAGCGATAAAAAAATTCAACATTTTTTGCGGTCCTAGTAAGAAATTTGCTGGTCCAAGTAAGAAAATTTACGTTATGTGTTTCACACATATTTGTAGATTGTGAACAAACGCGATGAAATTTAAAAATCAGTTTTTCAGTGTGCATACAGCATGGTCGATTGCTGGCAATGCGATAAAAAAATTCAACATTTTTTGCGGTCCTATTAAGAAATTTGGTGGTCCAAATAAGAAAATTTATGTTATGTGTTTCACACATATTTGAAGATTGTGAACAAACGCTATGAAATTTAACCATCAGTTTTTCAGTGTGCATACAGCATGGTCGATTGATAGCAATGCGATAAAAACATTCAACATTTTTTGCTGTCCAAGTAAGACATTTGCTGGTCCAAGTGAGAAAATTTGCTGGCATTGCGATAAAAAATTCAATATTTTTTGCGGTCCTAGTAAGAAATTTGCTGGTCCAAGTAAGAAAATTTGCGTTATGTGTTTCAAACATATTTGAAGATTGTGACCAAACGCGATGAAATTTAACCATCAGTTTTTCAATATGCATACATCATGTTCGATTGCTGGCAAAGCGATAAAAAATTCAACATTTTCTGCCGTCCAAGTAAGACATTTGCTGGTCCATGTGAGAAAATTTGCGTTATGTTTTTCTCACGTATTGGAAGATTGTGACCAAATGCGAAGAAATTTAAACGTCATTTTAACAGTGTGTATACCGCGCGGTCCATTGCTGGCAATGCGATAAAAAAATTCAACACTTTTTGCGGTCCTAGTAAGAAATTTGCTGGTCCAATTAAGAAAAATTACGTTATGTGTTGTTAGGTTATAGAAAATCCTCTTTACTCTCTTTCAGGGTAGTTCACATTTAGTGAATAAGTTCTTTTATCTCTCTGCGGACGGGAGGTGGATGGGTTCGTTAGAAGAAAGATTTTGATACAATTTAGTTATTTATTTATATGCTTTTACATGAGGCTTATTTTTCTACGTAGAGGACATTTATTTTAACAGGTTATACAGGCTTTATGATGGAAAAGACGAAGAAAGTTTATGGAACAATTGGGGTATCACTATGGTTCGTACCTTTTGTGAAAGGCAGGGCTGGAGAGGTACACTTTGAGTCTCGATGGATTACTCACGGTTGGATCTTTGTGGCGAGGATTTGCTGTAAGGCGTCGGTCCCGCGAAAGGTTCGCTAGGACCGTTGGCGCTGATGGAGGTGGTGATGATGATCTCGTGCACTTATCGAGCGCAGGCCGTCGTGTTGGATGACGCTTCGTCTGGCTGGCCGAGATGCGCGCAGCACGAGAAATCCAACCGGCACTAATGGACGCCGGTCACCTATGAATGACTTCCTCAAAATGAACGCTTCGGACTTGTCTCGAAGTAAACTGTGGAAGATTTTGCTTTTAAGTCGTGGAAATTTCTCACTCACAACGAATAAAGACGTGAAACACTCAAAGATTGTGATACGAAACGCATGCGTCAACACTCTACAGCGTTTTTGGCGCCCTGTGTCGGCCGCGTTTTTTCCGTGACCGTCCTTCGGGAGAGCCCTATTTCAACTGCCCGGAAGTTCTCCTCGGCGCCCGTGGAAGGAATTTGCGTTTCTTCTAGAACGTGTCAAAGCGGGACGCCTGCACTGGAGTGTGAGTGACGGATGCACCATTCTGTGGATTCCGCGAAGACCGGGACGATCCTTTTTGTTTTTCTTGTTTTGGTTTCGGAGGTGCCTTACAGCGCAATCTGCGACACGTTATTGGTGTGCATTTTGGAAACTTAACAGTGTTTCACACATATTTGAGGATTGTGAACAAACGCGATGAAATTTAACCATCAGTTTTTCAGTGTGTATACAGCATGGACGATTGCTGGCAGTGCGATAAAAAAATTCAACATTTTCTGCGGTCCAAGTAAGACATTTGCTGGTCCATGTGAGAAAATTTGCGTTATGTGTTTCTCACGTATATGAAGATTGTGACCAAATGCGAAGAAATTTAAACGTCATTTTAACAGTGTGCATACCGTACGGTCCATTACTGGCAATGCGATAAAAAAATTATCATTTTTTGCGGTTCAAGTAAGAAATTTGCTAGTCCAAGTGAGAAAAATTGCTGGCAATGTGATAAAAAAATTCAACATTTTTTGCGGTCCTAGTAAGAAATTTGGTGGTCCAAGTAAGAAAATTTACGTTATGTGTTTCACCCATATTTGAAGTTTGTGAACAAACGCTATGAAATTTAACCATCAGTTTTTCAGTGTGCATACAGCATGGTCGATTGCTGGCAATGCGATAAAAAAATTCAACATTTTTTGCTGTCCAAGTAAGACATTTGCTGGTCCAAGTGAGAAAATTTGCTGGCATTGCGATAAAAAATTCAATATTTTTTGCGGTCCTTGTAACAAATTTGCTGGTCCAAGTAAGAAAAATTTGAGTTATGTGTTTCACACATTTTTGAAGATTGTGACCAAACGCGATGAAATTTAACCATCAGTTTTTCAGTGTGCATACAGCATGTTTGATTGCTGACAATGCGATAAAAGAATTCAACTTTTTCTGCGGTCGTAGTAAGAAATTTGCTGGTCCAAGTAAGAAAATTTGCGTTATGTGTTTTACACATATTTGAAGATTGTGACCAAACGCGAAAAGATTTAACCATAACTTTTTCAGTGTGCACACAGTATGTTTGATTGCTGACAATGCGATAAAAAAATTCAACATTTTCTGCGGTCGTAGTAAGAAATTTTGCTGGTCCAAGTAAGAAAATTTGCGTTATGTGTTTCACACATATTTGAAGATTGTGACCAAACGCGATGAAATTTTACCGTCAGTTTTTCAGTGTTTCTACAGCACGGTCGATTGCTAGCAATGCGATAAAAAAATTCAACATTTTTTGCGGTCCTAGTAAGAAATTTGCTGGTCCAAGTGAGAAAATTTGCGTTATGTGTTTCTCACGTATTTGAAGATTGTGACCAAACGTGAAGAAATTTAAACGTCATTTTAACAGTGTGCATACCGCACGGTACATTGCTGGCAATGCGATAAAAAAAATCGACATTTTTTGCGGTCCAAGTACGAAATTTGCTGGTCCAAGTGAGGAAATTTGCTGGCATTTCCATAAAAAAATTCAACATTTTTTGCGGTCCTAGTAAGAAATTTGCTGGTCCAAGTATGAAAATTACCGTTATGTGTTTCACACATATTTGAAGATTGTGAACAAACGCGATGAAATTTAACCATCAGTTTTTCAGTGTGCATACCTAGCGAACTCAAACATCACTGTAATAATAATTGTCTTTCGATATATTGCTACGCCTTTTTAATAATACATGGTTGCATTTTATAGTGATTGTCAGACGTACGTATTTAGGGGGAAGGGTTAGTTCAGGGGTAGTTAACCTTCGGTCTTCCGTAGCCGTGATAGTTATTCATATGACATTGTTTTTATTCATTCAATATTAGATATTTGAAATGTTTTTCTTCAACATATTCCATTATTGTGGGTCGTTTGCGGTTAGTTCAGGGGTAGTTAACCTTCGGTCTTCCGTAGCCGTGATAGTTATTCATATGACATTGTTTTTATTCATTCAATATTAGATATTTGAAATGTTTTTCTACAACATTTTCCATTATTGTGGGCCGTTTGCGGTTTGTTCAGGGGTAGTTAACCTTTGGTCTTCCGTAATCGCGATATTTATTTATATGACAGATTGTTTTATTTTATTCGTTTAATATAAGTAATATCATATTTTTATGAGTTACCGTAATTATTATCTATATGATTTTATTATTGTGAGTGAAGCAACGAATACTACTATCACGAATACGAATGTCAGGCCTGCTATTCGGTGAATACGAATGCGAATATTTCCACCAGGTGGGGGAACTTAAACATACTTGTAAATATAATTACCTTGATGCAACGAATACTACTTTCACGAATACGAATGTCAGGCCTACTATTCGGTGAATACGAATGCGAATATTTCCACCAAGGTGGGGGGGGGAAGGGACGCCAGCATACTTTTAATTATTTTGTGTATGTTTGCATGTGACATCTCTATACGGCGTAGATGAACTAGATTGAAGGGGCTTATGTTCTGTATGTGCTCGGCTTAGAGGGAATAGTCTTTTTGTTTCTAGGATCTAATACAGTTTTACAGGCGCTGATATTGAAATATATATATACAAGGAAAACACTATTTTGGGAATCATTAACTGGAAGGCAGATATTGTAGTACACACACACACATGGATGACGTTACTTTAAATACATGACTGGAAAGCTGTTATTGGAAAACACATACAAGGAGAACATCATTTGAAGATGTTACTAGAGGATATGGACAGTTTGCAGAGAACTTCAACTTCTGTCAGCTAAGGACCTTTTACTATTACTATTCTTCTTGTCATCTGTTGAACGTGGTGCTTGTATGCAAAACTTAAACATATTTAAAATTACTAATGAAAAGAATCTTAACATTGTAAGATTTGCTAATGGAAGGAGGGAGGTTGGAATTCATTGACGCTGTGACGATCGATACGTTATGACACGCCAGGTGGGCGTACCACATGGGCAACTTAACGCATACCATCCTTATAATAGAGAGGCTACGGCTCAAGAATATGTGGCTGTTTCCTATAGCTCGGCGTCGAGAACTCACCCGTAACACGCTGGTGGGAAGCATCTCAGCGATTGATCGTCGCGGGGCTATTGATTTCAAACCTCTATGTTTTGAATGCAGGAGTGACAGCTATTTCTCCATCATGTACATTCTAATTTATACTGTACTAAAATAGTTTCATCACTCATCACCAATCTGATTGTCGTGACTGACAGAATTGATTATGAAAGGAGGGAGATCGGGGTTCATTGGCATCGTGGCGATCAAAGTTTCATGACACGCCAGGTGGGCGTTCAACATGGGCAGCTTAACGCATACCATCCTTATAATAGAGAGGCTACGGCTCAAGAATATGCGGCTGTTTCCTATAGCTCGGCGTCGAGAACTCACCCGTAACACGCTGGTGGGAAGAACCTCGATGCTTGGTCGTCCTCGGTGTCATCGAATCCAGATCTCCATGGTTATATCTTGAATAGAAGCTGATTTATTTGAACGAGTATCCTGATCGGGAATGCCAGTTGACATCTCACCCTGACACATCATTAATCATCTTTACTATACTGCTGTATACCAGGAGCCTTTCGGAGCCCTTCTCCTCTGGCACAGGACATACATATCGGGAACCACACAATTATCCATAACATTCACTCTGGAATACTATCTCTTTAATATCTCTAGTCAATTAGACTACACCGTGGGATCATCCACATCTATACTATCTCTTTAATATCTCTAGTCAATTAGACTACACCGTGGGATCAACCACATCAACTATAATTGGCGATGCTAACATGGCTCTGTCTGACGCACTCAGGGATGAGTCTTTTCCAGCCACCCAGTTAGTTCATTCAGCCCTTTAATCAGCAGTAAACATAATAATAATCCGGCCCATGTAGCCGCGACGTGGGATCCCCATCATTATACACCAGTCAATTTGACTGCCCCGCGGGACAATATACAAACCTTAATATCAGATGCGGGATTACTTCCTGATATGTTTGTCGCCAGGAGGACGAGGACGCTGAATGGATCCCAGCAGAGGCAACAGAGTCTCGGGTTGGTTTTGGTCTGCAGCTTAGTGTGGGAGGTTATGTCTAAACAGGAGTTAACCACCGGATGCGGCGATGCTCTGGGGCCGTATCACCCTCCCCCCTACAGGGGGGGGGGGCATCTAGAATCCACGTTTGAACAGAAGTGGTTAGACACTTCTTAAATTTCACTTACAAAACTGTATCTTCCATTCCCTTAGAATCTCGGGCTGTGATAATGACAGACAAAGCTTACCCCGAGCCTCTGGATGCGTCTTAGTTGTTATAAATATGTTTGTCTTCTCCCACTATGTACTGATTGAGATTGAGCAGATCGGACGACGTGGGACGCGCTATCGGTAGGTTTCTTACTTGTGTTTTTGAATATAACGTATGCTATTATATCTTATAAATCTGTCTTAAATGGGTGCCGCGTGTGGTTGTGCTGACACTGTTCTAAGCTGTTATTATGAGTTGTTTATAATCAAGGTGGGCGGAATCTTTAGCGTATGCCGTTAACTTGGCAACGATTGTATTGTTTTATATTTCAGTATTTTAACCCCGGTAGTATTATAGTTATGGCGGTACAATATAAGGAAGTTTTGTTACTAGCGTTTATTCCTCGGCTACGCCGCATATAATTGGCTTTTAGGCCGACTCAGGACGTGGACGATATCTGCTATCTCTCGTATAGGCGAAACTGTAGAATTCTAGAGCGGTTTCTAGAAGGACGAGTACGGATTAGTTACGTGCGTTTGTTATTTCCATAGTTAGGTAAGAATCCGTTCTATATTAGTCTAGTCGCGTTAATAAGAATACGAATCTCACCACATATCAAAAGAATTTTGGATAGCTACGGACACAACGGAGGGGGAATTTTCCTAACCACTAGATAGATCACGACTGGCCAATTTTGAAAATTTAAATTCTTAACAAAAAATAAATATATAATATTAGCTTTCAGGTAAATATACTTATATAATATACCGAAGTTCTAAGTCCGACTTAAGTTTTCATCTAGTAGCTTAAAGCATAGAGCGTGTGCTTAAAAGTCTCAAAAGTCGTAATAAAGCTCAATTCGGTAGCTGAAAGTCTCAAGCTTTGGGCTTTCATAAACTTATATATAATTAAACTTTATTGTTAGGTATTTAGCTTAGGTAGACAGTCAGGTTACGTTACAAGACCAAGATATACGTCGGACAATGGGTTTATAAGTAAGGCTTTATTCCCATTAGGGACCACTGCTCGAAATAACTCATTAGCTAAGACGTTTGGTCCGAAGTCTGTGTTGTTGGCCCCTGGAAATAATTCGGTGTGATTTTTGATGGATCAGTTATACTAGAACAAACAAGAGTTATCGTAGGGATGCCTTCAGCATCAGGAGTGCGTGAAAGCAGATAGAATAATTCATATATATTGATTTCGAGTAACAAAATTATGACGATATTTTAGATTCATTATAAATAATGCAGTTAGGATTGAAATAGCATGACTCGTCTTGCGATGGCATTGTTCAGTTTTGGTGGAAGCAAGCATGGAGTATAAAGACCATGATATACGTCGGAAAATGGGTTTATAAGTAAGGCTTTATTCCCATAAGGGACCACTGCTCGAAATAACTCATTGGCTAAGACGTTTGGTCCGAAGTCTGTGTTGTTGACCCCTGGAATTAGTTCGCGTGATTTCTGATGGATCATGGAGTGGAGAGAGACAAGAACCAATCCATTTTAATCCCATTAGACGTAATTCAAATCATTTGAACGCAAGAGGGGGAGCGAATGAAGTGGGTTGATTGTTTTGGGTTTGCCCCGCTTCTTGCCAAGGAGACGTTCAATCATGAGGACAAAAATCCATAATTACGTGCATATTCTCTATATATAAAGAACTAGTTCTAACTAGGGAATTTCAAAAAGTACAGATGGGTCATTCCTCAATGGGTCGACATTACGCCTGTACTTGATTGAAGGAAGTAACTTCTGGGTGAGAGCGTTGTGATTGCGAAATAATTCATTCTGACTTATATGAACGGGAGGGAGAGAAAGTGAATCGGGTTATTAATTATGCGCAACCGATTCAGGATACACCCCTGAATATTGCGATTTCGTTCGGACGTTAAATTTTGCTTCAACGATATTTGAAATAAAGTATTCACGTTATCTACACGAATTATTTTGCTCAGATAACTCGTTTAATTATTGTATAAATATCGTCACATGGTCGTAGGAAGTTGGTGAGGTAGATTTATTCACTACGCTTTGGATATCTATGAATGTATTGACACATGGTTAATATATTCTGTTCACGTAGAATGTTCCATTGGTTAAACATACTTGTCTTCATTCTACGAGGAGGAATTCACATTTTCAATTACCAAGAAATTATCTTTATACTTCACAGAGGATAAATTGCAATAATCAGCTTTAAACTAACAACCAACATTCTTTTAGACGCAAGGACCCCTAAAAAGAATTAGATGCCACTTTTAATATCTTCCAACTTAATCTTTAGACGCAAGTGATCCCTAAAGTTTTGGTATACCTTGGATTTACATTTTCTTCGGAATGCTGACGATTTGTCGAGGCAATGGAACATACTACTTGATTATATCAAGATTTAGCTTCGGATTGTTTATCAAGGTAAAGGAAACGCCAGAGAAAATGTATAGAAGGAAGTTTTTCATGGCCATAAAAGGGGCGGGCCGATGGGGCTTCTTTAGCGCGGAAACCGAGGATATGTCATTACCCACGGACATCAATCCTCCTTTCCATAGATTCATTTTTAAACTTGTTAAATAAATTCCTAACGAGAAAAGTGAAGTACTGTTAGCGACATACACCACATACTCGGAAGTAGACCTATTTTAAAATTATTAGACTCTCGGTTTGCAGAAAAATACAGTTTCTATCAAGATAATCAATCCAGAGGCGAATCACTAAAACAATCTGATTATGTGTTTTTCTCCAAACTACAAATTGTATATAGAAGTAGCCAACAAAAGTAAGCAAATTTAAAAATAAAATGATATGTAAATGTGCTTTTTCTTTCAGATATTATTCGTTTCGGTTATGGTTAGTTATTCCAGTAAATGGAAACTCAAAACAATAAATTTTATACGTATTGTAGTCAAGTCCGAGTTAAAATTATAAGTATATTATTATCTTTGTATGTGTAAATATAGAATTTCCAACACGTTTTCTGAAATATTTGGGTTGCCACGTGCGTCACAATAGAGGGGGAGTTATAGATTAAAGTCGATATCACGAGCCAATAACTTCGACGTTTCTATAGTAATTGAGTGAGAGTATAGTGATTTATTTATTTATAAATTAGAAAAAAAACGACATGAAACATTTAATAAATAATCTAGTATAGAGACATATCCTGGTAAACTAAAATAAAAGCCATTAGGTAATATTTGCATTTAGAATGAAACTTGCGAGAACTTAATAGGATTTTGATATTAATTAAACATCGATAAGAGACATTACGACCGCATCGCGTTCTTACAAAATAATCCTTACAGTTCATTCAAAACGGATTATTCTAACCTTTTATCTACGTAGAGATACTAATAGGTTATTATCTATTTTATAATGTGAATTTCGGAACAGTACGATCGAGATCAGTAAGAGTATTTTAGTTAACGTATCTGAATTAGAGCTTATATTAGATGGTTTATTAATTTTGGTTAGATTAAAAAAAAATTTAGTTGGTAGCTTCAATTCGGTGAGCCAAGGCTCAACCATATTATACACGGGTAGGTCAGGTTTATTACACGTGCGGTATGCACTCTGTCAAAATGACGTTTGAATTTCTTCGCGTTGGGTCACAATCTTCAAATACGTGAGAAACACATAACGCAAATTTTCTCACTTGGACGAGCAAATTTCGTACTAGGACCACAAAAAATGTTGAATTTTTTTATTGCATTGCCAGTAATGGCCCGTACGGTATGCACATTGTTAAAATGACGTTTAAATTTCTTCGCGTTTGGTCACAATCTTCAAATACGTGAGAAAAACATAACGCAAATTTTCTCACTTGGACCAGTAAATTTCTTACTTGGACCACAAAAAATGTTGAATTGTTTTATTGCATTGCCAGAAATGGACCGTGCGGTATGCACACTGTAAATATGACGTTAAAATGTCTTCGCGTTTGGTCACAATCTTCAAATACGTGAGAAACAAATAACGCAAATTTTCTCACTTGGACCAGGAAATTTCTTACTTGGACCGAAAAAAATGTTGAATTTTTTTTATCGCATTGCCAGCAATGGACCATGCGGTATGCACACTGTTAAAATGACGTTTAAATTTCTTCGCGTTTGGTCACAATCTTCAAATAGGTGAGAAACACATAACGCAAATTTTCTCACTTGGACGATCAAATTTCTTACTAGAACCGCAAAAAATGCTGAATTTTTTTATCGAATTGCCAGCAATCGACAATGCTGTATGCACACTGAGAAACTGACGGTAAAATTTCATCGCGTTTGTTCACAATCTTCAAATATGTGTGAGACATATAACGCTAATTTTCTTACTTGGACCAGCAAATTTCTTAATAAGACCGCAAAAAATGTAGAATTTTTTTATCGCAATGCCAGCAAATTTTCTCACTTGGACCAGCAAATGTCTTACTTGGACCGCAAAAAGTGTTGAATTTTTTAATCGCATTGCCAGCAATCGTATGCACTGTATGCACACTGAAAAACTGACTTTAAATTTCTTCGCGTTTGGTCACAATCTTCAAATACGTGAGAAAAACATAACGCAAATTGTCTTACTTGACCATGCGGTATGCACACTGTTAAAATGACGTTTAAATTTCTTCGCGTTTGGTCACAATCTTCAAATACGTGAGAAACACATAACGCAAATTTTCTCACTTGGACGATCAAATTTCTTACTAGAACCGCAAAAAATGTTGAATTTTTTTATTGCATTGCTAGCAATGGACCGTGCGGTATGCACACTGTTTAAATGAAGGTTAAATTTCATCGCGTTTGGTAACAATTTTCAAATTGTGTTAAACACATAACGCAAATTTTCTCACTTGGACCAGCAAATTTCTTACTTGGACTGCAAAAAATGTTGACTTTTTTATCGCATTGCCAGCAGTGGACCGTGTTTTATGGACACTGTAAAAATGACGTTTAAATTTCTTCGCGTTTGGTCACAATCTTCAAATACGTGAGAAACACATAACGCAAATTTTCTCACTTGGACCAGCAAATTTTTTACTAGGACCGCAAAAAATGTTGAATTTTTTTATCGCATTGCCAGCAATCGACCATGTTGTATGCACACTGAAAAAAAGACGGTTAAATATAATCGCGTTTGGTCACAAGCTTCAAATATGTATGAAACATATAACGCAAATTTTCTTACGTGGACCTGCAAATTACTTGCTAGGACCGCAAAAAATGTTGAATTTTTTTGTCGCGTTGCCAACAAATTTTCTCAATTGGACCAGCAAATTTCTTACTTGGACCGCAAAAAATGATGAATTTTTTTTATTGCCAGCAATGGACTGTGCGGTATGCACACTGTTAAAATGACGTTTAAATTTCTTCGCGTTTAGTCACAATCTTTAAATAAGTGAGAAACACATAACGCAAATTAACTCACTTGGACCAGCAAATTTCTTACTAGGACCGCAAAAAATGTCCAATCGACCATGCTGTATGTACACTGAAAAATTATGGTAAAATTTCATCGCGTTTGGTCACAATCTTCAAATACGTGAGAAACACATAACGCAAATTTTCTCACTTGGACGATCAAATTTCTTACTAGAACCGCAAAAAATGTTGAATTTTTTTGTCGCGTAGCCAAGAATTTTTCTCAATTGGACCAGCAAATTTCTTACTTGGACCGCAAAAAATGTTGAATTTTTTTTATTGCCAGCAATGGACTGTGCGGTATGCACACTGTTAAAATGACCTTTAAATTTCTTCGCGTTTGGTCACAATCTTTAAATACGTGAGAAACACATAACGCAAATTTTCTCACTTGGACCAGCAAATGACTTACTTGGACCGCAAAAAATGTTGAATTTTTTTATCGCATTGCCAGCAATCGACCATGCTGTATGCACACTGAAAAACTGACGGTAAAATTTCATCGCAATTGGTCACAATCTTCAAATATGTGTGAAACACATAACGCAAATTTTCTTACTTGGACCAGCAAATTTCTTACTAGGACCGCAAAAAATGTAGAATTTTTTTATCGCAATG
>JADDOH010021067.1:0-11066 GCA_016648135.1 Agrypnia vestita | reverse complement strand
AATACTTCACACACTATTTCACTAATTTCGTTATAGAATATTCTTTTACTTTCGCTAGGTAAGTACTCGTGCCGAGTGTCTGTCACTTGGTCACATGCGCGCTGGCCACACTGCTTTGTCTGTGAGCACGCTCGCCCTTTTATACAAAACATGTTGATTTCGCGATGCCTCGAGAATGCACTCCACACTTCCAGGGACTGCCAGAATAGCCCAGCCGGTTCCAGTTTCGTGTGGACTGTTAGAAAAACTTTCCGATAGCGTGTGATTCCTTCCGATTTTGTCAACTCATCGATTTACATGCTTAACTTTTGTATTTTTTTAGGAAAAAAATATAAATTATCTCCAAACTGATATTAGTTGCACAAAAAATGCGATTTTTTTTGATATGCTTCATTATAGATGTTACATCATTTAATAAGAAAATAATTAACTTATTATTTCAATAAACCTTGGCGACATGATTCTCCACCAGCTGCTGAGAAAGACCCTTGCGACAGCACATAACTCCGCCATTTTGGAATTTTCAAAGTTATTTATAAACGAAAAATATTAAACAATGCATTTCGTATATACAAATGTGGGGTATAAAAGGAAATTCAGCAATATCCAAAAAATTAAAAAAATGTTTTCAATGCACTCACTAATTGAAAATGTACTGAATTCTAGACTATATGTACCTACCTATCTATCCCTTCCAAGACTGCATTAAATTTTTTTTTGGTACAGCATTCTTTGCTTTTAAACTCCACATATTATCTCCAAAGATCCGAAAAAAAGAGTTTTGAGAAAAACGCGAAAGAAAAATGTAATACCTTTAAAAATTCACGTACTACGACAGCTTCCAATTGATGTAACTCCGCCAATTTTAGGAATTTTTTGATGAGATATGACTCAAATTATTTTTAGAACTTCAAACAATAAGATAAAGTGAAAAAAAAAAACTTTTTTATTAACGTTAACGGTGGTGTTGTCATTTTTCATCAATGATGACATTTTCAGGTGGTTTGGGCTAAATCCAAGTACGTCGGTTGCGGGGCCAGCAACTTCACCAACACCGACAATGGAAAGAATTACAAGTTATATGTATGCAACTACGGGCCAAGGTAAGAGCTTAAATTAAATATAGATTTATCTTCTAACAATAGAAAAATAAGTTTATTGTAACATTATTGTCTATACTTATATTATAAAGAGGTAAAGTTTGTAAGTTTAGATGTAGGCGGTAATCTCCGAAACAACTCATCCGATTTCAAAAATTCTTTCGCCAATATTTAGAATGGACCTTCGGGGTATATTATTATCCCGATAAAATGAAAGGGCTTTATTGCCTGCCCAACATAAATTGGCGTGCGGCGAGTTTGGAACTAAAACCCGCCCCGCCCGCACCCGGCGGTAACCCCTCGCCCTGTCATTCAGTTCATTCTCGTCTTTGAGCTCGAGCTGTGTCATCTTGATTACCAATATATACCGAATTATTATGTCCAAAATATCCAAAACAATCCGGGATGGTGCAAGAACAATTGTCAATGAAGAATTAATGGACCGATATTACCGTTTGACAGTTTGACAGATAGAGCGGCCGCCGCGGAGCGCGCTGTTACCCGACCAAATATCTATTGAAGGTTCTGACACTGGTCACCGGACATTCAGTACATTATGTATTGTGCAATAAATTTACACCCTGGCAACTTCTGTTACGCGACAGTGACGCCCTCCTTCGCACGCCAAGTTATAGTGGTACGTCTATACATGGAGACCAATTTCGCATCGCAATTCGACAAAAAAAACGTTTGAGCGAAAGCGTTTCTTCCGAACGCTGCCTTAACCGTAAGAGATATATAAATTCTTTCTGTAAAAAAGTTATAGAGCTTAAAAAGACCTATATTAAAGTCCACAAAGATATATATCTATGTGTTAAGGTTAATTCACAAATTGATAATATATGAATAAAATATATATTTAAAATTAATTTTAATCTGTCGGGGGTAATTTAAATACTTATTTCGCCAGGGAATTTTATGTAAATAAAAATTGCCTTGTACACAACATTGTTTGGACAAATATTATGTCCTTGCATATGAAATTGGCGTTTTGCCGTACTGGCAAATTTGATCTCAAATATCTTCTCTTTGGTTAGGAATTCCAAATCCAAATTTATACAGCTATTTACTCATGTATTTGTGTTTTGAAAATAATAATTCATTTGTTTTTTCCTCAATTGTTTTTTTCTTTGCGTCACTCAGTTTACAAAATGAAAAACTTGAAATATTGCGTTATTTACGAGTACGAGTTCCACCGTGGCACCAGTGCTGCAGAAACGGCTCGAAGGATTAATGATGTGTATGGCGACGGTGCCGCAAAAGAAAACACAGTGCGTTTTTGGTTCCAACGTTTTCGTTCTGGAAATTTCGACCTGCAGAACAAGCCCCGTGGACGGCCGGAGACCAAAGTTGATAATGAAGAATTGAAGGCTATTGTGGAAGCGGATCCATCGCAAACCACATCCGAGTTAGCTGCAGGCTGCGGTGTTAGTGATAAAACTGTTTTAATCCACTTGAAGCAAATTGGTAAGGTGAAAAAGCTTGAAAGGTGGGTACCTCACGAATTGAGTGAAGCAAATCAACAAACGCGCGTTGACTGCTGCGTTGCATTACTCAACCGGCACAATAATGAAGGGATTTTAAATCGAATCATTACCTGTGATGAAAAGTGGATCCTGTACGATAATCGGAAGCGCTCATCGTAATGGCTGAACCCTGCCAAACCAGCCAAACCATGCCCCAAGCGAAAATTGACTCCAAAAAAGTTACTTGTGAGCGTTTGGTGGACTAGTGCTGGTGTTGTTCACTACAGCTTTCTTAAATCTGGCCAGACGATTACGGCAGATGTCTATTGTCAGCAACTGCAAACCATGATGGAAAAGATAGCTGCTAAACAACCGAGGCTGGTTAACCGCTCTAGGCCACTGCTGCTTCATGATAACGCTAGACCACACACTGCACAACAGACGGCTACCAAATTAGAGGAGCTTCAATTGGAATGTCTAAGACATCCACCGTACTCTCCGGACCTTGCCCCAACAGATTACCATTTTTTTTCGAAATTTGGATAACTTCTTGCAAAGGAAAAAATTCAACTCCGATGGGGCAGTCCAAACCGCCTTCAAAGATTTTATTGATTCCCGTCCGAATGGTTTTTTTAGTAAAGGGATCGATGAACTACCTATGAGATGGCAAAAGTGCATAGATAGCAATGGTAAATACTTTGATTAAATAAATATATTATAATAAAAAAAAATCGCCTTAATGTTCCTCCCATACTAAACGCCAATTTCATATGTAAGGACCTAATAGTTTAGATTATATTGATTTTTCACTGATCTTATAGTTCAATACTGAATTTCACAATTTCACGCGGGCACAGCTAGTTTTAATAAAATAAAATAATATTTATACCGAACTTTCAAAAAATTTTGCATTGTGTAGAGTGATCACTTAAGCCGGCTCATACAGGTCGTAAGCCCTGAGCTATCGTATCAACTTCCATCCACGTTTCACATACATACATAGCTTCGTCTCTGTGAGACTTCTATAATGAATCCTCATTAATTTATCATCCCTCTGGGGATAAAATCCGGTAACTGTTCATTCTTCACAAATATTGTTAAAATGTTACTAAAATTATGTTTCGAGATTTTTCACGGGTCTACGGCTAGTAGAAATATTATTAAAAGTTATGATTTGTTATTAAAATCGCCAGTAATTTAAAAATATCTTAGAATTTTTTTAATGTTTTAACAATTCTGTTTTTCCAGTGGAAACTACGTGGGAGCGAAACCATATTACAGAGGTGTAGGATGTGATAACCTCTGCTGCGAAGAGCAGTGCGGCGTCCTCTACGGAAGCTGCACCGCTGAACTACTGGCCACAACTACAACTACAACTACTACACCACTTCCAACAACCATAACTACGACACCAGCACTTCCAATGACTACTTAAATTTCACGATACCAAAAAATCTATGGTAGCAACGATTCAGATTAGTGATGCAACGAATACGAATATTCATATTCATATTCGCTGAATATCATCACGAATATTAAAAACAAACTATTTATAACTGAACGTAACGTAAATTATTGTTTGGCTGTGTACCGTATATCCGAACACACCGACGAACTCTATTATCGGGGATTCCCCTAACATTGAATGAATGGATTTGTTGAGTTCCCAAGTTGTCAATTTTTACTTGTTTCACAGCATAACACGAGTTCTTTTATCTAGTTTCATTATCTAATTTCATGTAGTTTTTGTTTTGTAATACGAATTGTTCGTTCCATTTTATTTTCATTATGAGTAAAAGTATTAATTCAAATAAAATAATTTCAAATTAAATCTAATAACATGACCTCTCTTAAGCGTGAAAAAAGTGATATTTATTTTCGACTGCTGGGAATGTACAAACGAATAAAAGAAATGTTGTGCTTTTTGAACAAAAATTTGCCGGTGGTAAATTTTAATTATTAAATCTCTTAATTAAAAAAGAACAGAGGTGTATTGTGTACGGCGAATACGAATAATTACCTTGTTAAATTATTCTTGTTCGCCGAATAAGTAGGCTTGATATTCGTATTCGTAATCGTGAAAGTAGTATTCGTTGCATTACTAATTCAGACACATTGGGGAGTTCTGTGTTGATCTTCGCAACTGAATCAATGCAACATTCGACAATCTCATTCTTGTTCTTTATATTTTTACTCATGGTCATACACGCATCCCTAGAGGATCTTTAGTTTTCTGTCTCTTCATCCTTTCTCATCTATCTATTGCCCGCCACTCTATTAAAATCGTAGCTCTGTCTTCTGTCTATTGTACCTTTCTTTCTTCGTCTTTTATGTATTACTTCTTGTGCTATAACCCAACCACTATACATACTTCCCCGTTAGTATTTTCCCATCTTATGGATTTTATCATTGCCTTTAATAAAATAAATTTTAAATGTGAATATTGTTGTCGAACTCGAAACAAAAATTTCATTTAGAAAAGAACAAAAGGTTTCGTCGAAAAAAAAACGATCAAAATTTAAATCGCATATGTTATTGGTTTATATTAAGATTTTTTAATTATTTAAAATAATATACACTGAGTGTAAGATATTTCTTAGTGGTACTAGATGTTTATATTTGTAATAATTAAATTAAATTAATAAATAAAAGCATAACAAAAATATTTATTTTATTTTATTTTGTTTAGAAGACTGTTAATTAATAATATTAAAACATACAACGACATGACAATTTTACTGCGAAGAAGTTGCAACGTCTACCACAAGAAATTGAAACCAGAAGCAAAAATGGTGAAAGCAACCTTATAATAAAATATATTTTTGGAACACCAAAAATAATGAAACATACCTATTGTAAAAATATATTGTACCGAGATGCAACAATTTTTATGGAAAAAGAACATTACAAGTGAAAATACCAACGGTTTTCAACGGTATGCCCTTTTACTTATTTGGGTTGGATCCATATGCAAAGGTAAAAATGGCATGAAGAGAGTGAGTGAGTTATGAACAATAGTGAACTGTCTGCGTGCTAACAATATCTTCACCTACCGTATCATTATCCTCATCTTTGTCATCTTGAATCTCCCTCCCTCCCTAGGGCATTCCGTCCACTAGCCCCTAATATTTTCCATGTTCATATAAGGTTAATAACTTTATAATTTTTAATATTTTTAAATTGTTATTATCAAAATATGCGTGGATTCATAACAAAATTAATAGATTTAAAAACTACTATACCAAGCTATATATATCAACTATATATTAGGGTGTGTCACTTTTTTCAACTTTCGATTTTTCAAGTTTAATAGTTCTCAAAAGTTGCATTTTTATATGTTATTAAATACTGTATTTACAGTTTTTCTTAATACTGATATACTTTTGGCTAGCTAAAAGGCCTTAAAATATAGAAAAAGTTTCAAAATAACGTTCCAATCAGAACGATATATTTTTTGTATTTACCAATTGTCTTAGTAATTAAATGCTTTTTTTCTAATAATAATATAGCCAGCATAAGGAAAACGCCATATTTAAGTTCATTTTGATAATCTGTTAGCTTAAATACCTACCCTACGGGCAATTTCGGCTTGTTTCGGGTCGCGCTCCCGTTATGCGTGCCTCATTAGGTCAGACTCCATACCGAACGGTTGTATTTGTTAGCTTACTTGTTTTGAACCGTCGTAAAGTTTCTATATATTATACGTAATAAATTTAAGTGTTTAATTCATTCGTGAAACGAATCACAATGGGCATCGAATCCGTCAAGTTCAAAAGAAACCAGAGGTCGTACGAAATTACGTATTTTTGAGAAATATCCCGAAAAATTCAAAAGTACTATGTTACCAACTTATGGATATGTTTAACGACATTATGAGTGGGTGCGTCATGAAATGAAACAGTCAAGTAGTTTAGAACCACAAGCAAAAGTCATCACTTCTCAAGTGGTTCGAATCGTTCATGAAGTTTGGAAAAATGCAAGCATTGTGAGCCAGCTACTATTATCATATTTCAAACAGTATAGGCTACTATCGAAAAAATTCAACAAAGAACCAAAAAGTCAATCGTATTTAGATAAAATAGAAAACTTGATAACTAAATCAACAATTATTTTTGACGTTGTTGCGTGCAAATGCAAAAATTATTATTCTTGTAAATGTGGAAAAAATAAAACTGTTCCGATTAAAGACCACCCATTTCTTGAAGACCTTCAGATGCATAGGCATTGGAAACATAGTTAAAGGAAGAGAAAATTGAGAAAGTACAAAAAAATTCGAAAAGTTGGCTGAAGTATGTGATCGTTATGGCGTATCGCACAGAGCAGGCGCTGCTATTGCTTCGGCTACACTGAATGATATCAGGGAGGCATCAAATGTTGACAAATGACAACAAAATTGTAATAGAATAGGGTACACGAGAGTTTTGAAAGCTCGTGCCTCGCAAAAATCATTGTCGAGATCTTTTGTGATACCACAAATCAATTTTGAGAGCGATCATTATTACGACTTGATTTCCTGGCAGGATGAGAAACTTATACTGACTGAACTACCGCTTTTGAGCTATGTACTTATAAAGTGAAGAGCTGAGGACAGTTTTCGTCGAACGAAATGTCCGAATATTCGATTTTCCCAAGTCCCTGCTCAAGTAGAAAGAAATCTACTGACTGTGTGTGGCAGGGAATTGTGTGGATTCCTTAAATTGACGACTGTAGCTGCAGGTTCTGCCATAGGGTAAACAGTTAGAAAAGGTTTTATTGCAGCCAAGCAGAATTCCAGGAAAATTATGCCAATGTTTAATTCTAAAAAATAACTTTTGCTGTCTTTAAAAATACTCTTTTTGGAAAATTTTGTATGTTTTATAATTTAAAAAAATAATAATTCAGCTTAAAATTTGCAATAAATTTTTGTTTTTATATATTATCTATATACATATTAACGAAATTAAGTAATCTGATAAAAATTATGTAGAAGAAAACAGAAGAAAATTTACTAAAAATTACTAAAAACCAACATTTTCAGAATATTTGGCTCTCTAGAACCAACCAAAAGTATACTTCAATTGCAACTTTTTTTGCATTTTTGTGTAGTTATAAATGCAATGCAACTTTTGATAACTATTAAGTTTAAAAATAAAAAACTTTTTTTTTTCGCCATACAAAGTGACACACCCTACTATATATATATATTTTGCTAGAACGCAAACGTCGAGTATATTTTGAAGCACCGCATACAAAAATAATAACTAGAAAACATACTACATTAGTACCACTCCGCAATAGCCGAGTATGCTTTCCAGGCGCGCGTTTTGTCCGCGCAGATGGAAACTATACTCGATTAGTGGCATTTCTAGATTACAAGTTGCGCTCAAGCGCTTGTGATATCAGCAAACTGTGTATCTAGGTGTTAGATTTGTAAGCAACCTAACATTTCACGATCACATAGAGACGATCAGTGGTGATGCTTTGAGAATGTTAGGATTTGTTCTGCGTACTGCCAGGGTTTTCGAGAATACCCGCGTACTCAGAACTCTTTACAACTCCTTGGTGCGGAGTAGACTCGAGAGTGGCTCGATGATCTGGGGGCCACATGAGGGCAAGTACTCTCTTATGGTGGAGAAAGTCCAAAAGAAGTTTCTGAGATATCTCTACATGAGAGAGTACGGGCATTATCCTTGGCTTTACCCAACCGAGTTTCTCCAGGGTATGCTTGGCTACAATAGTTTAGAGACTAGAAGGAATGTGTATTTGATTACACATTTTTATCGATTGTTGCGCGGTATGATCGATAATCCTGAAATTATGCAGAGCATTGGTTTGTATGTTCCTGATAATTACACTAGACATCGTCAGCATAGATTGTTTCACATTCCAATATACAGGACCAACCTGCCGATGGTTATGCCTGTTGGAAGAGCCACAGCTATGCTGAACAAAATCGCTTTGGGTATTGATATATTCCATGTGTCTGAGGGGGTTTTCCGAAGCGGGATTCTCCTACACCTTTGACCAGATTTTATGTTATTTTTAATTTATTAAATACTTTCATTTTTGATATATACTTCCTAATATGTATGCCTTAAACATTTTGTTTGTCATGTACCTATTATCGTGAAATAAATTGAATTGAATTGAATTGAACTGTCTTCAGGTCGTGGCCCCTTTAGAGCAATAGGCCCATTTTCGGCTATGGGAATAAATAAGGATATTGACGAATAACAGCAGAGTGCATAATGTTATAGTAATGTTTGTTATAACTCAAATTCTCCTGAAGAATATCGTCTGATGAACATATACCTAATACAAAGTTAAAAGTTAATTTATAACTTATGATCCGTGGGGCCTACACTATTATATTGTTAAATTTGCAATGAAAATAGATAAAACAGGTCTTTCTCCGGTACCTATGTGTGATTAAAATAAGTAAGTTTTACTTTATTAATTTTTATTTTATTTTGGGAAACATACAGTACAATGTAATAAAAACTTATATAATATATAAAAAATATTCATAACCAGTGAAGTTTTCTCGAAGCTGGTAAAACTAAGAAAAAAAAATTGTAAACCTATAAATAAAAAAATGTTTAAATATAAACGTCATGAAAAATGACATAAAGGAATGAAGTATAAAAAAGTAAAAAGTATACTATTTATTCAAATAAACATAAGATAACATGAAACACTAATATTTCGTCTATTTATTATTGATTTATATTTAAGGAAGTAATCTATAAATTATTTATCTGCACTGGACCCCATCCTTCTCATTTCTTCTAGAAGCTTTCCGTTCGCCTCGCATCGAGCCACGGAGAGTCTGCGTTAAGCTGCGGTCACCTTATTGGTTGATATACCAAAATGGCGTTCAAGGCCACTTCAAGGCCACTTGTACGATCGTTTAATAACAGCATGCCCGCCATTTTTTTTACGCTTCAACAGGCTAAGAGGCCCAATTACAGAAGCGAAATACATCACAAAACACCCAGGCTTGAGTAAAATCACATAGATTAATTGTGACCTCACCGGGAATCGAACCCGGAACCCTCGGTGTGAGAAGCCAGTGTCATACCCACTGGGCTGCGAGGGCCGCCTTTTGGTAGATTGTTATCGCTTTTCTTTGCACAGAAAAGTAGTTATCTATTCTAATTTTCTATTGCATCTTTCGACTCGAGTAATTTTTTAAAATTTTTTATAATTTTTTTTATTTATTTTTTATTTATTTTTATACATATATTTTTTTACTATTTATTTTCTTTACATTTTATAATATTTAGTCTCACAAAACGACTAAAAAGACGTTTGTCTGTAGGTTCATTTTTACAATTGTAAGTTACACTATTACAAAATATTATTCACTTTATAAACATAAGAGATAAAAAAACAAAAAACAATTAAGTACAAAAAACAACATAAAATAAATTTTCAGTACAAAGTTAAAAATTTTAAGCAAATTAAGAAAAGAGCAATAAATAATATTGTTTTGTTTAACAGTATTTTAGTAAAAAAGATAATTGGATTTTGAGGTAACTAGCGCACAAATTACCTAGTAAAGTGTGAAAATGATTACAAAAGGCTTATTAGATACTTTTTTAAAAGAGACTACTAGGAAATATCGACTATAGAAGTTAGAATTTATTTATTTAGAAAATTTTTGTTTTGACTGAATGGTCAAGGGATGTTACGGACAGGACAAAGCCTGCGCCTACCGTCAGGCAACCGAACTTTCGAGCTCTGTAGTTGACGTAATCACGTCATATAAATGACAGAAATTTCTGATGTGAATGAAGCAGAGCAAAGGCCCCTTTCAGGGCCAACGCCGATCGCCGTGACTCGGTTGGGGATGGGTACCGTGCCGAGGACAGCGCGCGAGTTCTCGGCCGCGGTGGTTGTCCTTATACGCACCTTTGTTGCCTGTTCTGTGCGGAACAAGGGAGATCACACAAAAGTTTTCCTTGTTCAGCAACCTAAACTGGATAGTTCGCTACACATTTCCGAAAGTACAAAGACTTGCGTTTCGAAAAACATTTGTGTGCTGCTGGCACTTTTAATAAGAAAATTGTACAAAATATCAATCGCCATTATTGATATAAAAGCGAAGAATGTGAATCTAAATACTCGTCGACTTGAAGGATGGTTATACAGCGCTGATAAAAGTCGATTATTCTCATTCTCATAAAATAAATTTAGTTGAAGCTTACAGTTATGTGCGAAGCGACCCCGCAACTGATAACCGTTTTCGAGAATATTTTGAATCAGGTATGTCACCGAGTTGTCAACTAAACCCTAATGAAACTCACGTGCAATATCTTTACATAAACTAGCGTGACAACAAGTTTAGAGATAGGAATGTTCTTAGGTTTTCACGGCCACTCAGAATCTTCCAGTTTGTGTTTACTGGGGTAATTATTAAACGGGCATGCAAACTCGGTCATCCAGAAAAATCAGCACTGGCTGAGCATTTTCTGGATACCGGCCATCATTTTGCATTCGAACCGAAAATCCTTGGAAA
>JADDOH010021062.1:0-11470 GCA_016648135.1 Agrypnia vestita | reverse complement strand
ACATCCACCGTACTCTCCGGACCTTCCCCCAACAGATTACCATTTTTTTCGAAATTTGGATAACTTCTTGCAAAGGAAAAAATTCAACTCCGATGGGGCAGTCCAAACCGCCTTCAAAGATTTTATTGATTCCCGTCCGAATGGTTTTATTAGTAAAGGGATCGATGAACTACCTATGAGATGGCAAAAGTGCATAGATAGCAATGGTACATACTTTGATTAAATAAATGTATTATAATAAAAAAAAATCGGCTTTATGTTCCTCTCACACTAAACGCCAATTTCATATGTAAGGACCTAATATTAGATTTGCTTTTCTTTCTTTCTCATTGTTATTTAATTAGATTACACTACCTATATGATCGTAAGTGGTTATCCCTTACCACACACAAAAATCATAATTCTTTTTGGTGAGATATACACACACAAAAAAAATATTGATTTGTAAACATTGTCTTTGTATGATTGTAAAAAAATATTATATATATTATTAATTAAATAAATAAAATAAAAATATTTAAAAAAATGTATGCCAAAAAAATTCTTGATAAAGATTTCTTTGATAAAAATTTCTTTAATAAAGATTTTACGACCAAGGTATTACATATTCATCGACAATTCCTATTATAATTAATTAATTGGAAGGAAATGGGATTAGGAATAGTGAAGGTTAATAGGACTGACAAGACGAAAAGTGGACTGTAATTTGCGAGGGGAAGGAACGTTTCGACTCACCTTTTGTCTCTCGGCGCCCCTTCCAGCTGTCACCTCACCAAATTAATAATATAACTCATTCGATTGGATCCAACACGCGATAATCCAGTTGTCCGACGGTGACGAGACTATAAGTGTCTAATCGATAATCCTGAAATTATGCAGAGCATTGGTTTGTATGTTCCTGATAATTACATTAGACATCGTCAGCATAGACTGTTTCTCATTCCAATATACAGGACCAACCTGCCGATGGTTATGCCTGTTGGAAGAGCCACAGCTCTGCTGAACAAAATCGCTTTGGGTATTGATATATTCCATGAGGGGTTTTCCGAAGCGGGATTCTCTTAGAGCTTTGATATGAATGAATTTATATACGTTTGATATTTTGTTGTTTGTATATTATCTCACTTTTTAATAATATTTACAAATTGAACATATGTTTGTAATGTAAATGTTATAAATTGAAATTGAAATTGAATATATGCACAACTTTAATACAAGACGAGACCAGAATTTACAGGGCAGGAGGCGAGAAAATCTGTCCAGTCAGTTCGACGACGAGAATTGTTGGAACGAAGAGGTAACTTGTACCGGCGAAACGAAAAGGGTAACAGGTATATGAAGGTAGGATTAATAATGATATAGACAAAAAAGACAAAAATAGTTTGCCACATAAGGAAAAAATGATTAATGTGCCAACGTGACGTCACGAATATCGAACATTATTGTACGATGACGGACGCCTCTCCACCATCGCACGCAGGTCGGATATTAGAAAGAAAGATTCTCTCTCCAATCGCCGCCAATATGATTGACAATAAATGATACCCGAGGTACACTGGGCCAAAGCTAACTATGACACAGTGGACAAGTTGTGCTTGCGGTTTTCCTGGAACGTCGGGTGCCGCTTCAATCGCAATTCTCCTGGCTTGGTGTGTCTCTTCCGGAAGGCTAAATTGAACAGATCTTGAACACACACCAAGAGGAATGTCGGTTCTCATCGAAAAACGACACTTGACACGCATTTTAACTGTCACTGCGCGGATTTTTAAAAAATTCGAATCCTGGCTAGCGGTTGGCGCAGAACACATCGGGCGCCAGCTCAACCAATCAAATCATTGCGCGGACCGCGCGCGGAAATTACGAAACCATTATGATATTCCCGTTTGCCGAACTAAGGACCTTTGTTTTTTGTAGTCTTGTTCTCTTAGATGCTTCATTTAATTTCTTTATAATAATCTCTAGTTCATTTCTGTTCACACCGTCAGTGCACCAAAACATTGAATTGCTCCACTGTTTAGCACCAGTGCAGAGTACTGAAAAGGCGTTTGTTAAGACGTTCATCTTTTTCTTCACGATAATACGCGCCCTCTCAAGGCATCTGCGGCCCTTGGCACCATTCAGAGATTAAAGAGAGAGCTTACAGCATCCCCCAGACAGAAAAAACCTTGTCCTTCCGTAATTATCTTGTGTTCAGACCCGCTGAAGTACGCTTGGAGTGAACGAAGATTTGAGAATTATGACGAGATCAAAGAAACGGATCATATCTGGCTAAGAACTTTACCAAAAACATTTTTTATTTTAAAAGTAGAGAAATTATGTAGGAAAATAACATATCATTTGTATTCAGACATAGACTTTGTTCAAAAGGATGCTATGGAATTTTTTTAAGTTCTTATGCAGAAAGCCTTCAACACACAAAATGCGAAAAATGAGTCATGTACGGATCTGGAGATCTCAATTCGATATCTCTATATGCTGAAAACGTCCAAGCTCTGAGTGATATAGTTTTTTGTAAATTTGATATTTTTACTACTCAAAAAAAGTGGTTTGAGTGTTTTCTGAGGTTTCAAAATTACAAATCCTTAGAAAACAAAAAATGTTTAATGTTACTTTTTCTATATCTTACTTATTTAATCTAATGTCTTACACTAACGATTTCATTAATAATAGATATATACATGTATGACAATGCCCCCACTTTTAAACACGAGAATAAATTCTCATTTAAAAGTGGGTAAGCGTGTAATATAAATGTGTATTAATTAAATTATATTGAATACTCTTAAGTTTGTACATTTACCAAATAAATTAAAAAAAAAAAAAATATTGGTTAAAAAATCCATGTGATATGAACACATTGAATCTACTGTTAATATACGATAATAATTTTGTACATCTAAGAGGGATGAACGTTTTCTATGCCTCAGATAATACTTTTTACGTCAGGTTTTATCAAATTCATAAAACATAGAATCCATATAGAGAATAGATCCGCTCTTGACCTCTGAATTGGCAAAAACTGATTTATATAATTTAAAGTATACAATAATACAATATTTATTTTTGTAACTACTTATATTCTTATCTTAATTTCGTATGTGTATTTTCTTTTCTTTTTCTTTTCTCTTAGATTTAGGTATTCCTATGATTTAATTTAAATTCTTATCTTAATTTTGTATGTATATTTTCTTTTCTTTTAGATTTAGATTCTTTAATTGTCATTTGATAATATTACATAAATACAATCAGAATAGGTTTTTTACCTTGTTTGTCAGTTATTAGTAACTTGTATTAACAAATGGAAATAAACAATAAATAAATAAGAATAAAATAAATTAATACATGTTTTCGTACACTTAGACATTTTGTAGAATGAATCCAACCCGTAAAACGCATCATATCTTTGTAAATAAAAGTTTTATTCTTTAAAAAAACATACAAATACGATGAGCCCTATGCAGAAAATTGCGGTAATGAATTTTCAGAGGCCATTTTCTGGTTCCGTGTTTTTTGGGTTGGATCCTTTCTGCACAACTACGTCAATTGTCTATTTGGTGTTGAGAGAAATTTGCGAAATCTACGTCATGATCCCCCCTCCCTTACCTACCTATTTTTTTTTGCTGATCCAAATTTAGCGCTCGATAGTGCAAGGTGCATATAAATCGATTATCAGCTTCGGAAAAGGATATACCTACTCCTATTGTCGGTACATCTTCACCAGCGAGTGATATCCGAATCATCAAATGTGAAGGTATTTCTTCTTCTTCTTCCTTTTCTTTTAGTAGATCTGTTGTCTGTGGTACAGAAAACTACGCCTCCTGGGATGACGAGGTCCAGCTATCCCTCCATCTCTTAGGTGGTCTTCCTGGTAGGCGTCGTCCAGAGGGGATTTCATTCGCTGCTGTATGCCCGAGTCTGTCACTGTCCATTCTGGCTACGTGATCCCGCCAGAATCTCCTTCTGGATCTACTCCATCACGCTGTCCCCTGTTTTGCAAGTTTTCCTTGTGTCTTCATTTTGGAAATGGTCACGTAGAGTTTTCCAGTAATGGATCTCAGCACCTCCATTTCAGTTGTTCTGAGAAGTCCTTTGGTGCGGACAGTGTCAGCCCGCGTCTCTACAGCGTATGTCATAATAGGTCGCACGCTTGTCTTGTATATCTTGACCCTACTCTCAATATGCATGTAAATGTTTATAAAAAATAAATAAATTGAATTGAATTTCTTTTTTTTTTTTTTTAAATAGAGATGCGAACACGGAATACGTGTCACATCAATATTTTTACTATTTTCAAACTAAGCTAAACGCTTGTGCTATGAAAATAGGACTAACTTGTTAGTCTGGGCTGAGATTCGAACCTGCGATCTTTGGATCACGAGGCGAGTGTCCTAACCACAAGACCAACAAGAATTGAATGCATATTTTACATATATAATTTTTTTAAATATTTTGATTTCTGTACTTCGATGTTTGAATTTAATTTGTTACTATACAATTGTATTCTGACGAAGGGGCCATGGGCTCCGAAACATATTTTTCAATACAGAAGTGGTGAGAACAAAGTTAATTTTTATTAATTATATTAATAATGTCACCACAAAATTATTTTGCTGCTTTTGAAGAAGTAAATTTTTTTTTTGCAATTTTCTTCACAACATATTCAGTATATTTTATTAATGTTATTTAAGAGTCTGTAATTACATCTAGGTATTTTATGAACGAGGAAAGGATGGTTAAGAAAATATATGAGGCGAGTGTTGAAGGCAACGGGAATAGAGGGCGTCCGCGAAAGACCTGGCACGATCAGATAATTAAAAGTATTTGATGATGGCCCCGTTAAAAGCCGCAACAACCGTAGAACTTGCATGAGAAGATGTATGAATACGGCCGAAGCAAAAGTGGTGTGCCAGGATAGAAGAGTGTGGCGCTCAATCCTCTCTGACTACCCCTGCGGGGAAATGGATGAACGTGATGGTTAGTAAGTTAGGTATTTTATGCTGTATTCCTTTTCTAATATTTGTGAAAAAATTTGCCGGATTTTTGTACCGATCGGCGGATATTGGCCTTAATGGGTTACTGGAAAGAAGAAGAAGATTCTGCTGTAGGTGAGCCTAGCTTCATTTCCTCCCTTAAATTTCTTTCTTCATACACTCCACTTGGAATCATTCGCATTTACCCCATCCCTCACGAATATACGCACATCCAAATAATAAAATAAATACGTCTATAAAAATTATATATTGAGGCGCGATTGTTTGTGTGCGTGTTTATTAAAAATTGCTTTTATTAGGAAAAATGGCGGAGGGTATAAGATAAATTATAACACTCCATCTGTGAATTTCGTTGAAGAGCTTCACTCGGCGGCGGAGCGAAGCCTCTCTGCTTCGTAAAACAAAAGTTTTAAGTGATTAGATGTAAAGTTGAGCGCCGCTAGATGGAGCCACTCAGCGGCCCGCTCTCGAGTGTTTAATGAGAGGAGACTAATGATGATACGACTATCCTATATAATATTCCAATGCCGTTAAGCCGAATGTGAAACAAAACATGTGCAGAAGCCGCTGCGAATCGTACGTACGTAGGTACACGCTAGGGATGTTCGGAATGTTCCTACTTATTCTAGGCCAGTGGTTCCCAAAGTTGGCAGGATCGGACGCACCAAAAAAAATATTTTTTTTCGGGACCCGCCTCCAGCCTCACATTTTCTCAATTCATATTGTAACCACACGAAATACTATTCAATTAAGAAAAAAAGAAAAACCTCCAAATATAATCGAAATTTTTAATTACGAAAAATGTAAATGTGTGATGTTTTAATGGGAAGGATGAGTTTGTTGTCTTTTTACTCCCTTTATTTTAATTCGTGGTGTCTGATTGATTGACGCAAAAACTTTGGATCGATTTTTAACCCTTTTCCCGTGATCCAATCAGGCTGAAACTTTGCAAGCAGACTCGTGGCGACGATCAAAAAGATCTATCAAATTTTCGTTAAAAAAAATAATAATTATTACAGTATAATTTTGGATTTTTCAAATTTTTAATGGTTTAAGTTGTATGAAAAGACTGCGACGAGTCTGGTAGACACTAAATCAGATTATAGTATAATTTTGGATTTTTAGAAATTTTTTACTACCCCCTTTCGTAGCGTCGCCCGACCGAAGCCCAACGCGTAGGTTAAGCGCCAAACCAGTTTCCACTAGTAAATGAGAAAGGGAGTATAATAAAAACTTGGTTTTTATGGGTTAGTTTTTTGTCATGACAGCATTAGCGTTGACTTCAATTTTAGTCACTTTTAATCGCCGTCCAATTTCTTTCTGCGTTTAGTTTTATAGAAACCATGGCAGAAAATCCCACTTCACATGAGGTAGTGAAGGGGAGGAGGACTTTCATCGTTTCGTCAGACAAGCGGGGATAAGTGTCAGCAACTGAAAGCCAGAATTTTGCTAATTGCTTGCGATTAAAAGTATTTTTCAGCGACGTATCTTCTGATAAATCAATAAGCTCTTCACTCGCTTTTGTTGACATTTCATTCGGTATGTTGTCTTGTAATGGATTCTAAATCTAGTTTATCCTGTTGAACTTTTTCATCTCTTTTTCGAAGTTGGCGCTAAAGTTATCTTTCAACTCTGTTAAATGAGTGACAATTGCAGACACTACATTGATATCTGAATGCACTTCGTTATCTATAATAAGCACGACACGACCCGGACGAGACGTGTTGCGCGGTGTTGTGACTGCGACCCACCTAATATCAGCTCGCGACCCATAGTTTGAGAAACACTGGTCTAGTCCATGGGTCGGCAGACCGCGGCTCGCGAGCCTCATACGGCTTTCTGCTCTTCAGATATTAAGAAACATTCTGAGACAAATTATCTAGGACGGAAAGGCATCAACCTAAAATATATTTTTTATAATTATATATAAATAAATCGATTACTTGTCTAAGACCACTAATGAGTTTAAGATGATTACACAACTAGTTTCGACAACTACCGATGTTGTCATCAACGGGTGATGATTTAAACTTTTTTTATTTTTTATATATATTTATTTACATATTACCAGCGTCCTAGTATGCTTTTACATATAAATATTAATAAAATACAAAATAAACGCAAGGTGAAAAGCACATTTATTAGAATGGTAATTAGTTAAAGAACAAAAAATCTATCCACGTAATTGCATTCAATTCTACTAGCATATTCCAAAGCTAAGTATTTCTTTAATCCTACAACGAAAATGTCGACGAGTTTCGAAATCTTGTAACCAAGGCGGTGCATCCGTGCTATTGGCGAGTTTATGGCATAGTTTTTCCTGGGGAACCTATAAAGAACGCTTTGTTTATTTTATAAATCCTTGACATTTTAATTTTTTTAGTTGAAAGTTGACATTTTGACACGACATTAAGACTTTTTGACATTGTTTTGCTTTGTCTTACAGCTTGTTATAAAAATATTTTGCGTCATCACGTTTTCAAAAATTCCAATAATTGGCCGAATTATAGCAATTTGAAGCTAGTGCAGTAGATAAATACGAATCGCTATATTTTTTTGCGTCTCTCGCAAAAAAAATATATGTGCAATTTTGCAAGGGGTTTGGTATTAAAACACCACGCTTGCCAGACGTGTTGGTGAGTTTTAAATCAGCCGCCCTTAACATAGGGAACAGACGCTGTTTGTAGCCGCCCATTGTGGGTCAGACGCTACTGCCTGCCGCTATTTCCCTCCTACCCTCCATATCTGGCGAGCTTTACCCTATCCGCCACCTGGGGACGCATCTGCTAACGGTTACAGGCTCAGCCGAAAATGAAGCGAGAATGGAAGGGAATGGAAGAGATCTGTATCCAGCAGTGAAGAGATGAAGGCTGAAGAAGAAAAAGAAGTAGTAGAAGATGTGCATGAAAAATAGTTAAGTAAAAAAAAAGTATTTTAATGTATTTTTTAATACTTCAAGGTGGTGTAATGTCTTAAACGGTCGTATGCCGCGCAATTTCTCGCACGTTTGCTGTTTTTTAGACACTTTTTTGTGATAGTTATATTCATGTAAAAATCTACAATGATGCTAAGAAGTTGCAGTTTCTGGTTTCTCAATATACAGAATTCAATAATTACTTATATTTCAATAATTACTTGTACAATAATTACTTATTCATTAATTATGAAAATTAGTAACGAAATTTACTGTCAGAAATGTACGCACATGTTTATTGAATAAAACCATGGAAGCAATAACATTAAAGATATTGTATTTCAATATTTTCGTTCTAAATATATCAAAGAATATAAAAATACTTAATTTTAACATTTTTTTTATTTAAAAATAACACTTTTTTAACAGATAAATAACACAATTAATGCGCGGTTCGAAGACGACATTTGGAATGATTTTTCGTCCGGTTTGCGCGGCAAATGAGGTTACCTGACAAATAGAACTCGTTCATTTATTCAAAAACTTGAGATAATTCCAATGATAAGCTTTAAAAACCCATAAACGCAGGTAAAATAGGCCGAATTCGCATACGTGTCCGAGCGGTGAAAGATGTATAAAATATCAGAATAACAAAATATTGTAACGAGGCTAAAAATAATGACGCACTCACGTCAAGTGACAGTTGTTTGAAATGTTCATAATACTACTGAAGATTCCAGAACAACCTAGCGTAATCTACAGCTTTCGAGAGACGTCTCCTAATTTCTAGGAACATCTGGAAATTACGAAAACTTGCGAGAAAACAGTATAAAAGTCTCGAAGGTTCGAAGAATTCAACCGAACCGTATAAATAAACGGATCCAGGCCGCGGAGGGCCATTGTTATTTTGACGATTCCAACGACGCGGCCCTAGCGGCGAATCACGAGGCGAAAACAGTGTCACCATTAGGCATGTGAACTAATCGACAAATAATTAAGTGAAGTACTTACGCGTGTGCGATATTTGAGCGAATATTCCGGAAAAAGTTCTTACGTAGCGTAATAAACCGGAGCGAATAGTAATACGTACTGAAATTGGACGGATTGTTCTAGTGAACTAAACTAACTAACCATCACGCCGTTTCCCTGCAGGGGTAGGCAGAGAGGATTGAACGCCACACTCTTCTATCCTGGCACACCACTTTTGCTTCGGCCACATTCATACATCTTCTCATACACGTTCTACGATTGTTGCGGCTTTTAACAGGGCCATCCTCAAATACTTGTAGTACCTGATCGTGCCAGGTCTTTCGCGGACGCCCTCTATTCCTGTTGCCTTCAACATTCGCCTCATATATTCTCTAGTGAATAGTGAATAAAGTTTTGAAGCGATTATTAGGTATCTATTTACGAGTAATAAATTTACGAAACAGTTTAATTCAATATTAGCGTTACATTTAATAGTGTTAAGAGACTTTGTGCGTTTGTTTAATTAATTATTCAGTAATCAATAAGTCCGTTACTGCATTCCAGCGTTTTCTTTAATTTCTCCTGCAGCTACAACACGTGACAATATGATCCTTTTGTTAGGTACGATATCTTACGTAGGAATTAATAAAATGGTAATAAATCTGTTAAATTTGATACAAAAATCAGTAACAAATGTAATTGCGCTGAACTGAAGGGTGGGGGGCCAAGATAAAGGTTAGCGGAGACCCTCTCCGCCCGAGGCTCGCTGCGCCCTCCAGAGATGGCGTCTGATTTAACAATACACTTTTCAATTATTCAGCTGTCGCGCGACGACCCGGCGCGGGGTAATTAATGGAAAAATACCCCAATTTGCTAGCAGCAACAAGGCTTCATCCGTCTTTTGAGTTGTATTCAATTCAATTTTTTTTTTGTACATAACATTTACATTACAAACACAAAATTTAATACATAAATAGTACATAATTTAATACATAAATAGTAATACATGAGTAGCTTGTTGGTGTAATGGTCATGACGCTCGCCTAGTGATCTGATGGTTGGTGGTTCGAGCCCCATTCCAGGACATCATCAAGTTAGTCCTATTCTCATAACACAAGCGTTTAGCTTATTTTGAGAATAGTAAGAATATTGATGCGACACGCATTCCGTGTTCGCATCTCTGTTACAATTAAAAAAAAAAAATGTTATAAATAAGTGAGAATTATATAAGCATAAATAAACAAGCAAATATTAAACATTATAAAATCATTCACATCAAAGGTGTAGGAGAATCCTGCTTCGGAATACCCTCTCAGAGACATGGAACAGATCGATACCCAGAGTAATATTGTTCAGCATAGCAGTAGCTCTTCCAACAGGCATAACCATTGGCAGGTTGGTCCTGTATATTGGAATGTGAAACAATCTATGCTGACGCTGTCTTATGTAATTATCAGGAACATAAAAACCAATGCTCCGCATAATTTCAGGATTATCGATCATACCGCGCAACAATGGATAAAAATGCGTAATAAAATACACATTCCTTCTAGTTTCTAAACTATTGTAGCCAAGCATACCCTGGAGGAACTCGGTTGGGTAAAGCCAAGGATAATGGCCGTACTCCCTCATGCCTACTGACAAAACTGACCAGCCTATTCCACAAAATACACGAAATCACACCGAAGACCGTAAAAATGTACCAGGCATACGTCAAGAGTAGAATAGGATATTTGATACCCTTCTGGGGAACCGGAAACAAAACTAACCTAAACAGACTCCAACGACGGCAAAACAAAATATTAAAAATGGTCTACGATCTGAAATACCGGACACCAACTGAAACTGTATACTGTATAACACAACAATTAAACATCGAAAGCATTACAAAAACCGAAACACTTAAAATCATTCACAGATTAGTAATTGGCGAAATACAAGACGAAGAAAATACACGAAAAACACCAACACAACACTAGAATGGCTCAAAACTATCACATAACACACGCCAAAACAAAAACAGGACAATCCCGACTAATTTGCAACGGATTAAAACTATACAATGACCTGCCACAACAGACCAAACAACTGACCACTGACAAATTCAAAACAGATGTGACAAAAATATTAAAACTCGGCCAACTATAAAAAAATGACTTTGTATCTAAATTATATTATTATATTTTCTTATATTGAATCATGTAAAAATGTTAACCATAAACCTCTTAGGTTTCCATTACTTTTTAAATAAAAAAAATGTAAAGATATGTTAGAAACTTTTTTTGTACTTTCTCTACAAGAGTTCTCAGTACGCGGGTATTGTCGAAAACCCTGGCAGTACGCAGAAGAAATCCTAACATTTTCAATGTATTACCACTGACCGCCTCTATGCGATCGTGAAATGACAGGTTGCTCACAAATCTAATGCCGATATCTTAACATTCGACGTTCGTGTCAGATTTTGATCGTTCATTTTGTAGCGATAGAATAGAGTTTTTTGGGCCCTAGTGAAAGATGTAACCGAACACTTGGAAACATTAAACATAAGTTTATTTCGCCTTCCCCATTTGCATGAGTTGGACAGCCCTACGACAAC
>JADDOH010021061.1:0-15052 GCA_016648135.1 Agrypnia vestita | reverse complement strand
TTTTCTTTGGTAGATTTTGCTGTTTCCGCATAACTAATTTGTGGTTGTTTGAGCTGGCTAAGTGCTTTTATTTGCCCCTTTGCATCAGCTAATTCAACAATGGCCAGGTGGCTTATTAAGGCCATTATTGTATGCGTGCGTGAGATAATTGAATTTTGTTGATCTTTACTGAATTTTTTGGTCGGGTCTTGTGTCACTTTAATTAGATTGCCGATTTCCGCTCGGGCTTCCTCTAGAAAGTCGTGAGGGTTTGACATTTGTGAGGAGTTTCTATTTTGATGTGCCATTTTTGTTAAAATTAAAGATTTTCGATTTTCATAACAAGTAATTTTCGCCACATAAACAATCTGTCTTGTAGAGCTTAAAAGTCAACACTAAACTGTCACTTTACTTATAGCACAACACTTTATAAGCTGTCCAAATGGATTTTTATAGATCGAGTGACACAGAGCTGTCATCCAAACAATATTATTGATTCACGATGTCTAAAGCAAGGAATTTTCGCCAGATAACAATCTGTCTTGAAGAGCTTAAGAATCTACACTATTCTATTACTTTACATATAACAACAAAACTTTATTAAGCGTTCAAAAAGGATTTTTATAGACTGGGTGATACAGAGCTGTCAACCAAGTATTATTGTCACAATTCGATATTGAGTCATGAATATTTAAGAATGATAAAACAAATTGTGGAGGTTTTTTGAGTTGATTTAACGGTGATGGCCGTGGTGTGGGTTAGAAAAATATTGAATTTACAAATAACTATAACACTTAGAGCTTGGAAGTTTTCAGCACATAAAGATACAATAGTGAACTGTTCTAATCCTAATGATAACTTATTTTTAGCAATTTGTGGATTGGACGCTTTCTGCATGACTATGTCCAAATAACTTTCATCTATCCTCTCTCTCTAACTCTCATACATGTTCAAATTGCTGGTGTTGGGCAACTGATCCCATTACGGACAAGCATAATATATTCTATGTGCCTGTGTGCATGCCCTGTTGAGGCTGAAGTCGTGGCGGGGTCCGTTCAGTGGCAGTGCGGGAGAAGAGTGATGTTGGGACGGGGTTTGTTGTATTGTCAATTTAACGCAGAAAATACAAAAAATGTCGATCTAGGAAGAGATGGAAGAAATGGTGAACGTAGTCCACGTAAAGGTTCCTTAAACCTGCCGACGACAGGTCATAAGCCCTGTGGCTTCCATCTCTTCTCTACTCCGTGTGGCGGGCCCAGATTTGGGGACACTCTTGACCCTTTGACTGTGGAGCCTAACTTTTGCAAATTCTAAGAATAAATTCAAGAATTACAATTACCATCAGTTGGGATTCATACAAACTCTCAATAAATATAAAACTATTGTACAGAATATCACTGAAATTAAGAAATCTTACATGTGTATTCATGCAAAGAAAGAAATCTAACGTGTCCTTTTTCTTTTCTCGGGCAAAATTTGAAAAATATGTTTCAATAATATTGTGTTCCCATAATTATAAGAATATGTGTCTTGAAATTACATAACCAGTAAAAGAACAAGTTTGATATTGAGTCATGAATTGTAGGATAATATGCTGAATATGTTGGACGATAACTAAAGTGCCGGATAGTGATGGGCAAACCATTATTATAACCAGTATCGATCATCGGTAGGTAACCGAGATATTACCATTGTCCAGTACCGATGGTTGCCCGTTGAATTGCGAAAAATCAGATACCAATCAGCAATAAAATCAGATACAAATCTCAAATAATAGTAATTGTGTCACCTGTTAAATACCATTACTATTGCCAGATTGTACTGGGAATAAGCTGTGTGCAGTGATTACAAATAATTTGTCTAATTTATTAATCAGAATACATATTTGATTACATTTTTTGAGAGCCTACACTTCATATTGATCAATTCTTTAAGCCATTAATCTGAATGGATTGATCTAATTTGAAAATAATTTCGATTGTGGTTAAGTATTTGGATGAAAGAAAATTCAAGTTTATCATGTTTACTTACTGAGGTAGCCATGTTAATATAGGTAGTCTCTTGTACAGGTTTTTCTTTGTAAAGCTTTTAACAAATCTGGTTTTAATCCATGGTATTACTGACTTGGCCGAATCCTTCCACGACGTGGAAATATCGGCAGACGTATCATGCGAAGCGTCCATGTAAAACAAATGTGAGCTTCAGAATGAAAATAATACTATTTTTGTTTAGATTCACCAGTAAGTAAAAAATGCATTAAAATGTTTCATTGACTTGCCAATCTGGTGCTTTATGAAATCCTCACGAGCATGCCGCGATGGGAACTTATGACTTATGTCATCTTTATATCATATTTATGACTTGTACTTATTTTTGATATCAAAACAACCTACGTTTTCGAGGTTATGATTATTTTAAATTAGCGTCACGTGAACTGTCAGATGTTCGAGGGTGAATTCAAATGTACTTAACATAAAATAGTAAACAACTATTATTGTATTTCTTTCAAACAGTTGTTAAATACATACATTGTGCTCATGGAAATAAAAGCTAAATATCCTATTTGAGGACTTTACTTTTAATTAAATTGATATATTTCTTCTTTCTCATATTAGTTTTCTGATTAAAATTTGTATATATAAGACAGAAATTCAATTATCCGGGGTTATTAACCAGGGCATTAAGAATATCTAAATTATGTAATAATATTTTGAAACATTATTTTAAATGTTAAAATATTTTTTCTATAATTATACAGTGTCCGGTTACCAGTGTCGCGTAAAATATGACCAATTTCATTGACAAAACACCCCCTATATGTAATTTTCTTCCAACCACAATGAAATGGCAGCCATTGGAGCCATTTTAATTTTATGTTACCCAAGCATGGGCTCGTGTATTAATTTACCAATATCTACCCATTATTAGATCTTATTTGAAAGGTAAAATAGGAGTTAGTATTATGTTATTATGTTAAGTATTTTACCAAAATTTTATAAATTTTTTTTTTTAAAAATGTAGGGGAAAAAAATGTTTTTTTTAGTTTATTAGCTATAAAAAGGTATACCCGTATAAAAAAAACGAGTGAGCCCAGTAGTCGCATATGATGTGTAACATTTGATATCTCACAATTAAAAATATCAATTAGCAGCAACAGAAATTAACATCAAAATTTATAATACCTATATATTTATTAATTAGTAGATACAAGTAAAGAAAATGTATGTGCATTTATTTATTATTGAATTTTGCCTCACTAGGTAGGTACCATAAGTATATATCTACACACACTTTTTTTAGAAATGTGTTTGGTCAATTACCTATATGTTTTTATTTATTTTCATAGTGGTGGTAGTGCGCCGCCATACATATTGTATGAAAACTTTGAATAAATATTTAAAAATAATCACATAAATTTTGAGAATGTAAATCATTAAGGGTAGTTATTGTTTATATTAATGTAAAAAAAAAGAAAGTATTTATTGGATAGTTTCGAAGATATATGCCAAAATATATCAATGTTACAACATCCACACGCTTGACACAAGCCACGTAGCATATATACAAAATCAGAAGCATTGACTGTTGGAAGTGTGCGTCTTCGCTGTGACGGCACTTGCCGGACACTGATTTTTTTATAAGCGACGATTTTTTTTCATCGCACTCGCTCCGCGTACGCTCATTGGTTAAATGAAGTTGCGCGCACTTCCCTGGCGTCTTATTTCCCGTTACGCAGTTCCGTCCATTTTCACGAAATCACTGCCACAGATTGCAGGAAAGCGAGAGGAAAGATGTTATACATCAAAAATGACATATAGGGGTATTTTGTAGATGAAATTGATCATATTTTATGCTATTAAAGACTCCGACATCGGTCACCGGATATTCTGTATAGTATGTACCAATAAATTAAACTTGCAAAATTGTGTAACAGAAAATAGGTATATCTGGTATAATAATTGCGAACATCCCGGTCGATGACATGTTCGAAAATATTTGGACTAGCTTAGAAATTAATAGTCTTAATTAATTGCCTAGCAGTGCAAATCGTTTAACTCGAAACTATATGGACACAAATAGTTTGTTACATTTAAAGAAAATATGTATGCCAGTCTAGTCAATAGAAAGATAAATCATATTATTTTTAATTGTTTTTTTTTGTTTAATATTAAAAGAAAATAGATATACCTATGGAATCACGCGACATTTTATTGGGACCAGAAAATTTTTCTGAAAAAAAAGGAAATTTCGCTAGCGAATTTCAATTAATGTAGAGTTGCATTTTCTAAATATTTCAGTGAAAACCTGGAGAGATAAAAAATTCTTCCGCGTAAATGGCACGAAATATTTATGTGGGCATGTATGGAGATGAAATGGGATTTCGACTTTTCGGTGTAAATAGCGAAAAAAATTGAGAACGAGGAAATATTATGATCGCGACATTTACATTAATATAGTTTTTATTATTATTATTAATTATTAATTGTTCTTCTCACTTGTGAAAAAATACGAAATATGTTTTTCGATTTTGTCAAATTTCAAAAAATAAAAATAAACTAAAATTCATTTGTGGCACAAGGGGCTAAAAATTATTTATAATTACGAATTACCGGGGTTTTCGAATTATTGGGGTTAATTAACATTTTGACTTGTGGGGACTTAAAAATATCGAATTATGGCGAATTTCGAATTATCGGGGTTCGAACTAACCATTTTAAATGATCACAGTAAGCATACCTATTGTATATACTACTAATATATTTATACAGAAAATGTTATGAAATACCTCTGAGGCACAGCAACAAATATTTATTAAAATAATTTAATGGCATAAAATTCATTGTACCTACTTGGGGGCAAGGTACCAAGAAGTGTGTGGTAATAATATACACAGTTAGAACCATTAGAAAAGTTGTGCAAACTGAGTAACAACTCGCACTTTGAACATTATTGCTGCCGTAAATATATGTATTTTTTATAATGTCGTCATCCTGTACAAACATTTAATAAAAATAATTATCTATATTAAACTCTATTTAACCTTTCCTCTCCGGTATTGTGAACCGAGTTGTGTGAGAACTGAGAACTGAATAGTCTCTAATTATGTGAATATCTCTATAAATGTACTCAATACAGAGTGCACATTTAAAAAATTCCTCCGTAATATAGAATAAGCATTCAATAAAATAATTACAATATACATGTCATGTCGAGCACAGCAGACCGTTACCCTCGATACAGAGGTCGAGGCAAAAGCGCAGAGCACAACGAACAAGGTGACAATGTAAGCTGGACCAATGACCGAGTACAAAGGCAACGTATAGCAGAGGGCATGAAGAGCGGATAAACTCACATTGCTCGACCAGAATAAATATTACCCACACGAGCGGCCGAGTAAGACGAAGGCATAATACACCGAGTCCTTTGTCCACGACAACTATAAAAATAGTAGTCTCCAGAGCAGACTATCTCACTTCCCCAGTGAATGGCTCGTATAGCGGAAGCCCTCGCCGTCATACCTTCGAACGTCACGCTTTCACTTGTAACCTTTGTACCTACTGTATTCTTTATAACTTTTACTTTTGCAATTCAATAAATTTTGTAAAACCATTGTGACTTAACATCATCAACACCGCTTCAACTCATCCTAAACCGGAGGGCTCATCCACCTCCAAAAATATAATAAACCTAGAAAAGAAATCTATTTCAGTTTCTGCCTTTCATTCGACTTGTATGTACTTGTACAGCAAATTAATTTTTCATTATCAATATAAGTTACCGTAATGATACCTAGTTCAACTTTTTGCAAAAATAAGTCAGAAATACTGAAAAAAATTCAAAATTTGATTTTGCATATCTCCATAACTATTGATATTAGGTCATGGTTGCTTGAACATTTTTGACTCATTATCAAGGCAGGAATCTTTCTGTAAATGTTTTGCTACTAGCTATGAGACCTGTATATGTATTTACCTGATACAACAAAATGAAATGTTTTCTGGAGGAAACTGAAGTTAATTTATCAATATGCGTACGTATTGTAAGAGCGATTGTCCATATTCGCTCTTAGTCGCATGTCTAATTCGTCTTCATGCTGTCGTGATGACCAACATTCTTTTTCATTTTAAGCACTATTACACAATAATTGATACATTTATTCACATTTATACATACTAAATATTATTTTAATGATAAGGATATTTGTACATACTAAATATTATTTTAATGATAAGTAAAATATTCATATTTATCTCATTTAAAAATCGAAAAAGTGTGCATGTACACTGATTTAACTCCGGAAAGCATGTTTCAATTTTAGCTGCGCATGAAAAAGGTTATTAATGTTTTGGACTCACCCAAACTGTATTACAATTTAAAGAAACTATTCTTGGGGTCTTTTCCTGAAGTAAATGTTAAAAGAATTGTAAGATCTATGTATTTTTATTTATGAAGACTTGTGTCTGTATAATTTTTTTGTGTAACTAGTTTGGTAGTAATAAAGCTAAACGCTGTGTGCAGAAAAATAAAGACAAGATATTACGATAAATCATATCTGTCATTTTGTACCATTATCTGCAATATCAGGATGACTAATTTTGAACATGAACTTATCAAACAGGACTTATAGCAATCTTACTTACTTATACCCCGACAAGGCCACTATCGCAGTGCAACCTGACCAGCAACAAGACAAAAACAAAGGGGTGTCGAAACAAAGGTCACCACTTCATCAATCCAATTATAATGTCCCACTGCAAAGTGTTTGTTTGTTTTGAATATTTTATGTATATTCCAAGGCATTACGAGCCCTCTAGTATCTATGTAACCAGATATGGTACGATCCGGCAATTGCCACAGTTGTTATCCTTTCCAAGAATCCATTTATCTGTGATCTGTTTATCCCAGTCCCAGATCTTTGAGAAAGGTATACACTGACTTGGCTGGCAGTCCTCTCTCTACCGCCTCTACCGCACAAAGTCTTGTCTTACAATCATTCTTGGAGATCTCATCTAGTAGACCCTGGTATTTATTCATTTTATATGTATGGTCTTTGAGATATTCATCTCCCAGGGCCGTCAGCTCAATCAAGAAGATCTGCTTAAGTTTTCTTGAGTATAAGGCTGTCAGGTCTCAGTGCTGTAGAGCACAATTCTTTTGGGAACATGTGTATATTGCCTTGAAGTCCATTATCACAGTTTCTAGTCTTGCGCTTTTTTGATTATTGAGGATGGAACTTTTGATATCCTCACACAAAGTTGATCTTCGTAACATTCTCCTTGGTCAAACCTTTGTTTGCTCTAGCTATAGCCAGGCTAATACAATCTCTTATTACCTCCAGCATCTTATCATGTCTATAAGTGTATCTGCTGTCTTCCAGGATTTTACATCCCGTAAGGATGTTCCTTGCTGTACATACATTAACATACATACATACATGAAATACATTTAAATAGAATTTCAGATTTTTTCGATGACCAGCTAAGTAGCACAGCTCTCCATGCAGGGCAGGTGGGGGGAGGGGGGGGGGGGGCACATCTCCCCTACAGTGAACCAATCGTCCTGTTTTTCACCCTCAAACTCCGAAATTCTGTTTGATGGTTAATAGTATGTAGGAACCTACATCAAATAGAATTTTATACAGTATATAGGTACACCTTTTCAATAAAATATTCAAGGCAAATGAGGTAAATGACTTCTCTAAAATCAACTGCAGGTTCAAAATAAATAAAATAACAGATATTATATAACTCACAATTTATTTTTCATACAAAAATATTATTTAGTTTACAAAATAGTTTTTTGTCCGACGACAATTTGGTCCATTTATTACAAAAGTCTTTATAGTTAGCCACATTGACAGCTTCTCTTACTAAAATGTGCGAGTTAATCAAACTTGGAGACAACATGCATTGGAAATTAAACATATTCAATGATAGGTAAGTCTGTACATATCATGTTATGACAGAATATATCAAATAAATAGATATTACATTTCTATAACTAAACTATAATAACAAATCACAGAAAAACACAAAAAAAGGAAATGTCACCTATAACTGTCAACAACTATCCCCCATGATAATTAAATGTTTCTAATGTATCATTCATATAATTTTAGTAATAAAGATTGCTAAAACATGTTTAATTTTATTAATATTTCACTTATTATAGTTGTTGACTGACATCAACCGTACATATACTAATTATCAGTTAATAAAATAAATATTATACCTAAATAGCGAACATTTATAAAACAAATGATCTAATACTGCTAAATGCATCTTACGTCTGATAAGATTCTATAAATTTTATAGAATTTCCAAGACAATTTTTTTACTAAGGCAAGGACAGTCGGTGACTGCTCACTTTCCTCCAGAAGCAGCACGGCTCTGCCGTTCTTCTCTAAACTAAGCTTGACTACTTTTGCTAATCCCAAGCTCTACAGATTATTAATAGAGGGCGCTTTATAGTACACTACTTTATTTAATGCACTTTTCTAATTATTTAACTAAGAAGCAATAACCTACACATTATTGTTAACAAGGTAAGTAATAGGCGTTAAGTATTTCAAATAACTTCAAACGTAACTATAAACTCAAAAATAAGGGAGGTATTTTATTTATACATATAAGTAATTTCAGTTTTAACTATACAATTTGCGAACTTAACATTCGTAGCGCCAGTTTCTTGTATAATATCAAATGGTTAAATTATAAAAAATAACAATTTAAAAAAATGTCTGAAAAAAAATGTTCACCACACGATTGAGTTGAAAATAAGTTAATAGTAATTTTAATTACTTATAAATAATTAAGACTATAATTGCACAGCGAAGAATATTCATCTGTCATTTCACAAGACTTTTATTTTGTTTGAAATCAAAAGATTCTTTCATTTACGCCAGCGTTTAATAATGGTAGTGGAGAATAAATCAGATTTTAAAAATTAATTTTTTTTACATAATATAATTGAGTTGAAGTTAGTACAAATGTGTTTATTTACAATAATCACACAACATTAATATCTTTTGGGTTGTAGCAGGTACTCTCCTTCATAAGCCTATCAATGTCCTCAAACTCGTAGAAGACGATGAATTCAGTGGGACTGAGCCCCTCGAATGTATTGCACACGCTCGGCTTCAGATTGTAGAAGAACAAAGGTTGGCCCCTCGCCTTAAAGTCTCCCGTGAGGGACTCAATGACTCTGGCCGCTGTGTAGTCTGCTCCGTAGATGTGCGTACAGTCAATGACTACCGGGAGTGACTGGCGCATCGAGTACTTGGTGACAAGGCGACGCACATAGTGAACGGAAGGGAAGATTAGACAGCGATCTGGAGTCAGCATCAGGTACCGATCACCCGCTCGACTCTGCAGAAGGGAAAAAATTAACTTCTTTATATCAAAGTCAAGATAATTCATCAAATTAGATGAATAGATTGTAATAGATGTGCTGGGACTTAATACTTCTTGATATCTAGGTACATATGTATTTAACAATTTGTAAAATTTCCTATAAAATTTAAAATTGTTATAATTATTTTGTGTACATAACAAATATATATTATATGAGTGGTATAAAAATAAAAGCAAACGCAGCAATATACTACCGAGGTATTTCTGAGATAAATGCAAAAAACATGTTACTACTCAAGGAAATTTATAAAAAACATACATCCTGTTGAAAATAAGTTTTTCAAACCCATTGCCGCCCCAGTTTTTCTTTTATATATGTATATAAATAAATATGTATTTAACTTTTGAATATGGACATTGCTGCTTTTGCTATTTACATAAAATCGACATCAATTCTCACTTTAGTATGAAACGATCATTTTGTCATATGACGTCCTTAGGGATTAAAGTAGATATTGCTGCTTATACTTTTAATAGAGATTTGGAAACATGACTTTGGAAGGGATAGAGCTATATTTCCCAAAAAATCTCGAATTCAGTACATTCTAAATTAGTAATCCTCAGTGACTGCATTTAAAACTTATTTTTTTACAAATGACATAGCAGATAAATAATTTAATACTTACAGTGAGTGTTTCCACTGAGATCTTTGGTCTGGCGGCGTGATACAGGATGAAGACAACATTGACTCCGATACCGAGAAGAATCCCAACCTCAAGGGGAAGGACAAGACAGAAGATGAAGGTTCCAATTCCGGGAATCAAATCTGATTCTGAAAGCACCAATAAAATCTTTTAATATTGAAATATAAGCTAATATAATATTATGCATTCTACTGTCTGCAGACACAGTAGTACAGGGTATGTCGTAGCTAGTGACAAAAAATTCAATGGAGTCTTCTTCATTTAATTTTGAATAGAAAATATTATTTACATGTTGCATTTTTTTTCAATATTTTTGACTTTTTTTTTATTTTATTTTATTTGGGAAACATACAGTACAATTTTTTTTTTTATATAATGTCAAAAAAATATTTGTGAGTATGACCAGTAAAGTTTCCTCGAAGCTGGTAATAAAAAATAAAAAAACTAAATAAAAAACAATGATAAAGAATATATGATAAATAATAAATATTTCAAAGATTTAAATTATGATAATGCATAAAATGGGAGGGGTGGGGAGAGGGAGGGAATGGGTTTCAATTAAAGAAGTATCAAATCAATAGTCATAAATGAGATTACGGAGTTTCATTTTAAATAAACGCAAATTGTCAGTAAAAGTGTCTAAACCAAAGTTTGCGTAAAATAAATTATTTAAACGCGTTGAGTATGTAGGACAACTTAAACCTATTTGCTCTAATAAATAGGGCGAGTTAACCAAGTTATTCAAGATTTAATAAAGATAACACAGATCTTGTATGCATCTTCGATATGATAGAGGAGGGATTTTATGGTAACACTCGCTTTCTGTGTATGAGTTGAATTCTAAACGGGAACGGAAATTTAAAATATTGAAAAATTTGTGTTGGATATTTTCAAGTCGCTCACTGAATGTAGAATAATGAGTGTTCCAGACTACTGATCCAAACTCCAGTTGACTGCGTACAAATGAAAAATATAAAGAGATTAATGTATACGTTGATTGAAACGGGTTTGACGTTCTGGCAATGAAACCAAGGAGTCGATATGCTTTAGCAATTACCGATTCCATATGTGGGATGAATGTTAATTTAGAATCTAAGATGACACCGAGATCCCTCACCTGAGTGCAGATGTTGAGTTGCTTATTGTTGAGATGATAATTAAAGGATAAATTTTTTCTTTTTTTGGAGAATGAAATGATATGACATTTATCGATATTTAGGAAAAGTTGGTTATTTTTGCAGTACTTTAAGAGTCTATTAATGTCATCTTGAAGCAACAAACAATCAGTGGGAGACTTTATCTCTTTGTAAATTTTTGCATCATCCTTTTATAAAACATTAGACTATCATTAAAGTAATTTATATTGAATATTAAAAATTCATTCGTTTTGATACAAGTCAAATAAAAGGCTTAAATTAGAACCTTACAAATATAAATCTGGTTCAAATTTCTGCATGGTTTTAATGATTTTGTGTGACATATATATCACATTGAATGAATTTTTAATATTCAATATAAGTTACTTTCATAATACTCCAACGTTTTATAGAACACAGGTTAAATATTTAACAAAAAATGTAATCTTTCAGGTCGTTTATCCCTGTAACTGTTGATTTTTCACCCAAAGTGTCAACAATACTTTCTATTCGAAATGGAATGAAGAAGACCCCTCCAAAGTTTTTGCTACCGTGAGTTTCATGTTACATTATTAAAAAAGGTGGTTTATAATTTTATTATTTGAATACATAAATGGTTCTACGTAATGCCAACATACTTTTGGATCTCCACATGGGTTTCACAACGTGAACTTCAACCATGAATATGACGGCCGCAATGATGACAGCGGCCAGCGACGATTTGGGGATGTATGCGAAGTACGGAGTGAAGAAGAGAAGCGACAAGATCACCAAAATGCCTGTGGACAACATTAAAATATTATTATTAATTCATAGTATGGCAGTTACTTTGCGGTGCAACTGTAAAAATCAACACGACGAAACGATGTGCGTCGTACGCACGGCTTACAGATACTAATTCGATTGTCTTTCTTAAATGGAAAGACTTATGCCAACGTACAGATTGAACATTATTTTTTAGTCTATTAAAACTATAACTAAAACATAAATTTTTCACTAGTACCACTCCAAAAAGAGGGAATAGCTCTTGTGCTTGGAGAGGGAGGGACTTTTATAATTATATATTTTATAAAGGTACTTATTTTTTTATTATTGTGTATTGTGTTTTTATATTAATTTAATTTCCTATATGTAGATTCATTTCATTTTTTTAAATCCTCATTTAAGAAACAATCCATAGGCATGGTAGAAAAATAAAAATACAAATACTAAAAATACTCTCTCTGCGGTTAATTTCATAATTATATACTTCATTCGATGATTATATTAATAAATTACATGTTACACAGCAAAATTAAGATATTCCTAGTTGAATATTGGACCCACCTGTGTAAAGTCCTCCAAGAGGAGTCTTCACACCGGAAGAGTGGTTGACGGCCGCTCTGGCCACCGACCCGGTAGACGGGTAGGCTTGCACGAAGGAGCTACCGATATTGCTAACTCCCATTGCTATCAGCTCTTGGGTTGCGTCCACTGTCTTTCCATTTGCTAAAAAATAAGTGTCATTTTATTGCATATTTCACATTGGCTAAGAAAATAATCAACTCTCTTTTACAATTCACCTTTACATAGATGTCAAACATTAACATAATATAGAAATCGGTTGCAAAAATGCGACATCTGTCATGGGAAGATTATTTTTGATTAAAAAAAATAAAGCTTGGAAATATGTATTATTGTGACATTTAACTTACCAAAAGCCTTGCAGATGGCAATATTCTCCAGAAGTGCGATGAGCGGTACCACAATAAGACCAGACCCGAGATCGGAGCACATGTCAATGAAGCCAAAGGTGCTGTTGCCTTTGGTGTAGCTAAAAGACGGGGCTTGAACATCGGGAAACCCAGGAGGAATGTAGCCTGAAATAAATAATAATGATTGTTATTCGCTTGTTACTTACATATTTAATGTAAAAAATTTGATTACTGTCGGGTTGTGTTTCATGTTTTTCCATAATCAAAGAAAATAATTTAACACCACAAGTGAATTAAAAATTAAACAAATATCTTACAAAGCCAATTGTTTGCTGATGTTGTAATATTTTAAATGTTATGGAGTATGCAGGGATTCATGGAAATTTATAAATGGGGAGTTTTAATGTCAATGAAAATTTTGTTGATTATTGGAAATGTCAAAAACAGGCTCTCTATGGAAACTAATATAAAAAAATCATAATAATAAATAAAAAAAAATTAAAAGACTTTGTACCCGTCTGGGTTAAATTATTTTTAACTTTGACTTGCGCTTGAATACTCTTATAATATATACTCATATATAGTACATAATTATAAAAAAATATCTTCGAGAAGTTTTAGTCCATAGTTCAAAAGTAATGGAGATGTTTTATTCCAGAATTCCAATATGAATAATAAAAAATCACAATTATAGCTTATTTATCAACACTCAAATTATTGTACATATTGCATTGTACCTAGTAATTTATTATAATTTTTTTTCTATTAGGAGTACATATTATGGAAAAATTTTCCTAGTAATTTGACAGCTTTACTAGAAAATTGAAGTAAATGATGTTTGTGTATTAGGTACGGTTAAATAAATAATGAGAATGCACATTTGACGATTTCATGCGCCTTGAGTCGACCTCTAATCTTGCTGCGCACTTATTTTACTACGCAACGGCAAAATGAATAACACACGATGGAAAAAATGAGAAAAATAAACCACAGTAGCGGTATTTCAAGTCTACCTATTAATTTCATCGGGGGCTCGCTTCCGTCGAAAGAAAACGAGTAGCCAATGAGACCACAAACGATGACCACAAACGCATTTCTCACGGCTCCAAATATCCATAATGTTTTATTGATGATTCGGTGCTTCGTGGTTTTTAGCTCGTCTTCCACAGGTCCAATTTTAATCATTCCAATCACCTGAAATAATAATTATTAATTATATTACTGTTTATTGTCTTTTGCAGAAATTATATTGAATTTTTAGTTAATAATTTATTTAATAATTAATTAGAAATTAAATTTTGAAAGGAAAATATATTTATTTTTTATTTGTTAAGGAATCTCAACAGTTTCAATCATTATGATGTAAGAGCATACAAAACCAGTCACAAAGACTCACAGATGTTTAAGGTGTAGTAAATTAAGCATACAGATGGATTACAGACTATTTTAAAGTTAATTTATAGTAAGCAACAGACAAAATTAAAGTGAAATAAAGAGTTACTAAGGGTTTTTTATAGTTACACGGGAATAGGGATGTGGGGAAAAAGGTGGGGAGGTTGGAGTCAGGGTAGCGGAAATGAGTTGTAGTAAATGATTGGTCAAAATTGATTTAGTGATTCGATTGTGTTAGTTGAGTAGTGCTAAGATCAGGAGTGTGCAGTGAGAACAAGAAGCACGACTTTTTCCTAAGCATTTATTAGGTCCTTACATATGAAATTGGCGTTTTGCCGTACTGGCAAATTTGATCTCAAATATCTTCTCTTTGGTTAGGAATTCCAAATCCAAATTTATACAGCTACTCATGTATTTGTGTTTTGAAAATTATAATTCATTTGTTTTTTCCTCAATTGTTTTTTTCTTTGCATCACTCAGTTTACAAAATGAAAAACTTGAAATATCGCGTTATTTACGAGTACGAGTTCCACCGTGGCACCAGTGCTGCAGAAACGGCTCGAAGGATTAATGATGTGTATGGCGACGGTGCCGCAAAAGAAAACACAGTGCGTTTTTGGTTCCAACGTTTTCGTTCTGGAAATTTCGACCTGCAGAACAAGCCCCGTGGACGGCCGGAGACCAAAGTTGATAATGAACAATTGAAGGCTATTGTGTAAGCGGATCCATCGCAAACCACATCCGAGTTAGCTGCAGGCTGCGGGGTTAGTGATAAAACTGTTTTAATCCACTTG
>JADDOH010021060.1:0-10687 GCA_016648135.1 Agrypnia vestita | reverse complement strand
ATCATGTTGCAATTTTTTTTTATTTACACAAGAAAAACGAAAGTTTAATTATATTAATTAAATTATAATATTTCATCTCAATTTTTTTTTCATATAAAATAAGGTGATGGTGGAGGCTGTACCAAGATCCTACACTTCTAGTGCTTGTCCAGTTATCTAACTACAGCGATCATGTTTCATTCGGTCATTATCTTGCTCCAAATAGTTGGACCGCGGATTTAACGAACCATTTGGCTCTTAATTTTTCGGCCAGAATGTCTTTCGTCTTCCAGGACCAATTCTGATTGTTATTTTGCATTGAATGAAAAAGTACTTCTCGGACGATAATATGGCCAAATGTAATTTACATGATTAATCGTTTAAGGATTTATTTTTCCTTCGGCATCAGGACAGATTATTTTCGTAAGTTCATAAGTCACATCTGTAGATCTACATTTAAAATACTTCAAGTCGCTTCAGCACTGTTTCACATCTTAAAACTGTAAAAAAAATTGCACCATATTCTTGCATTACCGGGTTCGAAGACCTTGACGTTGGTTGGCCGAGCCCGACATGACTTCGCAACATCATTCATCGTTTAAAGTTCAGTGTCATTTATCACCGACGCGATGGACGTCTTTTCAAAGCCGGTCGTCCCAGAATTTCCCGCAAAGAATTATTTCTTTTTCCGCAAAAAATAATCAATATGGCCGGCGGGAGACAGCGCAGGCAGAGGCCGTTTTTGTTCGACACCAAAAGGGTAGCGCAAAAAATATTACATAATTGAGTGATAATGTCCAGATGACGTTTTGGGGCGAGTTTCAAACCGCTATTCACGCCTAATGCTAAAAAACCCTATATCTAGATTATTTTTATACAACAAATAGCTTGTCACTAATAAGTAAAAAAATAATAAAATTAAATATTTTATTCATGTTCTTTAAAACAACATTTCAAAAAAAAAAACACTACATACCTACGTGAGTTTAGAAATAGGCCGAAGATATATAAGCTGCCGAAAGCTCCGGGAGTTTTATGCAACTGTTTTCAAATAATCTAGAAGGACGATATGACCCGTAATACCTCCAGATGTGTAGCTATAAATATCAAGCTGCCGGACGGTAAGGTACGTTATGCGAGCGACATTACCGGAGCGATGTTTTCGAGTGATAAGTTTTCAGGCAAATATTATTGCCTCCAAACGAAGTGAATATGTCCCCATGACGACAAATACGTGATAATAATATACATAGATATACGACCTTTTTACAATTGCGCGAGTGTATGCATGAAAGGATCAATGTTTAGTATATAAAATATTATTGAAAAAATACATTTATGAGACAAAACCCTTCATTATAAACATCACAAGATTTTTCCTCTATCCTTTGTCTGTACACCCTTCTATGTGTGCATGATTCAATTATAAAATAATGTTATGCGGTCGTGTTACATGGAATGTGTACGTATTATTATTCTTCGCAATATTAGTTTACGAGTGATTAATCTTCTTTGTGGGCGTAGTACACGTTTTTATCCGCAATCAGGCAGTGAATTTCGACGGCCTCGGTATCATATTTTAATTGTTAATATTTTATGTAATGAATAAAAGCACCCACCCATGATCTTTGCCTCGAGTGGAGAAATTAAAAAAAACATATTTGTTATCACATCTCAAAATAATAAAATGGCTAAAAATTAGTTTTTCGATTTTGTACTGTATATTATGCTTTTTTCTCACATTTTATAAGTTATTATGATATGCCTGGGTAAATAGTCTCTAAATGTATGCAAGGATTTGAAGGACGACCCTGCTGAAGGCTTCGTCAACCGAGGAGGTAAAAGTGATGTTAGTCTAAATGTATCCAGAATCAATAAATAACAGAATAATAATTAAGGTTGACATTTTCAAAAAAATATTAGTTTTTTCGTAAGGCAGAGTGAACCAATAAAAAACAGATGGCTACATTGACGACAACACCTAAAAATATATCTGGATGTTATTTCATACAGTTTTGAAGTATTTTTTATACGCAGCCACCGAATTTGGTAATACCGAGGGAGGACGAGTTGATTGCTAAACAGATTATAAATAAAATGAACTTTCTATTCATCTCTAAAAGTGTAATTTATGAATAAAAAATAAAAACTCACTCCGTGAGTCGAATACTTGCGAGTTATAGAATAACGCCGGCCGCGCACTGGATGCGTTTTCGTACGAAATTGAGTAATATGTATACGTACGAATACGCAAGTACATTCCTGACCTTCGAAGTAGTATTGAACATCGCACACTGTAAACAATTTAGTAGCGCGTGTACGTAAGTACAGATACGACGTCCGACACGATCCGGATTTCTTCGGAAATTTTTGCAATTTCATACGATGGATTTTGTTTTATTTATTTATAGTTTTTGTGTTTAATTTGTAGAACTCCATATTTATTTTTAGCGAAATTTAAAATAAATTAAATTTTAATAACTATTATTATTAAGTTCTACGGGTTAAGTATTTTTATGTGTTACAGCTGTTTCGGCTTGTAAGGCCATTATCAAACAGTGGATATACCACGTACAAACGACTTATTTATAAAATTTTAAGTTACCCCTTCCCCTTTAGAGTAATTAGATATTTGTGGTGAAGCCCTGTAGTAATGTACGTTTTTTCCCGGGCACTTATCATTAAAGGTGCCTCGGTTAACGTTATGCTTAATTATCATAATTTATATTTATTTATTTCTAGTTGCTCAAGTAAATTCATCCTAAAACCTTTTGTTTCTATATGTAAAGGTTTTGGTTCGTTATCATCTTGCGGGACGTGGTTTTCATTTAATAAATGGGCCGCAATAATAATAAATACGCGTGCATAGAATTTTTCGGCCCAACTTCAGTAAAAATAGATATCGAAAAATTTAGTCTTGCAAAAGATATAGTCTTGCGAACATTACTGAATTTTGTCAGATCAGTCCGCACAGCATTTAAAATATATTCAAAAGTTTCCTTTTTCATACGCAGATAATCGTGAAATTTATCATTATTTAAGTCTGCCATAATATGATGGAATTCACCAAATTCATCCCTTCTAGTATATATTTCGTTCTCCCTCTCGGTTCTACGATGACGATGACGTCGTAGCAGCCTACGAGTCAGAAGAGAGTTTTCCAGAAGATACAGATTATTCATTTGGCACAAACGTTATTGGAGAAATGGGAAAAGTAACTGATCGTGACCAACGCAAGACGCAATCAATGTGCGCGCCAATACGTACGAAAATAATCGTACGATACTTGCGATGATAATTCGTATCCTAAGTGCGACCGGCCTAATGAGTTATCGAATACACAAAGAGTTATGAAAGAGTTGCTTTTGAATAGTGACGGTCACCAATGTGGAGTATGAGGAAGAAGTTCTACTTCCCCACGAAATCTCCCGGTGTTCAATGCGTATGTCGCGATGTACAAGTATGTAGATGGAGTAACGTTTAGCAAAGAAAATAAGAAAGGCAGAGAATAGCAGTGATTTACTGCGGATGCAAGACTACCAGAATGCGATATAAATATAATAGTAACAAATAAGTTAACGTTACACAGCTCAAGGCTTGCTAACGGTCGAACGGCCGAAGATGGAATGGCTCTTAAACACGGGCAGAAGGTACTAGATATCGCCTAAGTATTTGCTCCATTTAGGAAAACTATTCTATACTACTCATCTACGTGATCACCATGTGATAAAAAGAACTGAAGAGACTGTTTTCATGGGATTGCTGCAGGCGATAAAAAGCTTTTATATCTAAAATATGCTGTAGACAAGACACTTATTCCCATATCCGAAGAAGAAATGGCTCGACTCTTCCACGGTGTTGAAGAAAAAACAGGCGAATGGGATTTGAGATAGAAATATAGCCAAAACTAGAGGCACTTTCACCCACATGTATTGCGTGAAATGAAAACTTGATTAATTTGTTTAAGTTAAGAGAAGAATACGTTAATAACTACGTATATCCAGAAAATATATGTGTAGTTACAATAGTAATGAGTTTATTCCAACGTAACCAAGTCAAGATGTGCAGAATGTATGTGAAATAGAAGAAAAGAACAATAAATAGAGGGAAAATAAAATACCCAACAAAAAGAATACATAATATATATACTCAACAATAATAAATAAAAAAAGAAAACGAATGTACTATTAAATAAACATTATATGTACGAGGACAATTTCAAAATTTGTAAAATAAATATAATATGAAAAAAGGGTTAAACAAACTACCTAAAAATAAACTAAAACTAAACTGATCCAGTGGTAGCGGGTTCTAGCCTCATTCCAGACCAGCAAATTAGTTCTAATTTTCACAGCACAGGAGTAGTTGCAAAATAGTAAAAATATTGATGTGCCACGTATTTCATATCACAGCAATATTACCGAACGATGTTTATGTGTTTGCCTATCTATTTATTTTGATTTCTAATTATTGAAAAAGTTTTCCATTTACGTATTACATTTAAAATTACATTACACTACACTCATATTGTACTCCATCCTGTAAAATTATCACAGTGAGCGTAGCAAAATAAAAAGATTTTTAAAATACATCACGTTGCACTGTACAAATAAATATCACATTTTAAACCGAGCTAAAGCAACCGTATCGGGTTTGCTGAAAATTTAAGCTCAGTCCGTAAAGTTTGCGCGGTCGTTACTTTAAGGGTATAGGGGTAGGGGTGAATAAGCTCGAAATTGTTGATGTGATGGTGGTCTGCCGTTTGTATTTCTCTATTTTTATTATCCTCTGCACTTCACTTCTCTCCCTCCGCCACCCCTTCGCAGAGACCCAGACGGTCTTTGCCGCCCAGAGGGTCGGTGTGAAGCACGTACATAATATACTCGTATCCGTTATTACCTAAATGGACCCTACCCAGAATCCTCAGGCTTGTTTAAATTTCAGGCACATCCATTAAAAGGAATAAACTGTAAAGGATTATTACCGCGTGACTCTGTTTGTAGCCTCTGTAATGGTCCGGGTTGTGCTAGTTATTTTGACTATTTAAACGTCACCTTTGTTAGGTATTTAACATATTTATTACATATGTATTTAGTATTTTTTTTTAAAATGACATCACCTAAACAACACGTAAAAATGGATAATAGACAAAATTCTAACAAATTAGCCGGACAAGGCTGAGGTGACACTTGTAATCTAATTTCTAATAGAAACGTACTTGGATATATTATTGCTATGGTTGTTCACCTCTCAAATAAAAATTGAATGTTTGTTGTACGATGATAAAATCCCAAAAATGTATAATCACGATAAAAAATAATAAATAGTAAACACATATTATCACATACACAAAAATACTAGTTGAGACATGATCCAAATATTTAAAAAAATATTAAATTACTTCTTCTTCTGCTTGTGTTAGGACTGTGTCCTATTATTTCTCGGCTCCTGCTCTTGAGATATGGATGACCAGCTGTCGCTCCATCGTTTTGGTGTTTTTCCTTGGAGGTCTGCTGCCTGCAGGTATCTTGTTCTTCTTACTTTTTTTTAAATTTTATACAAATCATTTATTTGTAATTCCTATATATCAATGAATACAGATTTTTTCCTAATATTTATATATTACTGCCCAAAAAGATATTTGTTGGAATTTATTTGTTATATATACTTTGTTGACAGCTAACTTTGAAAAACACTTTCCGAAGACACATACCTAAGTTATTTGGAATTTAATTTATTAAATTTACATACTTAGTTTACACTCAAGTAACGCAGTTGTCCTTCTCCTGTTTCAGGAAAGCGAACTCTATGCTGAGGGAGTCCAATGAAACACGTTGGCTTCGGTCATCGGACAGATGTCACGCAGATACATTACAACTATATATATAGATATGCTAAGAGAGATAGATATATATATATGGATATTATATATATATATAGATATATATATATATATATATATATATTTTAAATGTAGGTAAGTAAAAAAACTCTAAGGAGAATACTTATTCCTAGAGGGGTGAAACTGAACGACATTAGGGTTCGCACGCTGATATGTTTCGAAAAAATGTCCCCGTTCAAAAAACATACTAATGAGAATTCCGCTTCGGGGAGGGTGGACGTATATTTTTCTAGTTTGGCGGGGGGGATGGGAGCTCGGAGTGCGGTCGCGGTTGACTCAATTACACTAAAATCTCCTCCTTTCTCAAGCGGGGGGCGTGGGGATAAATTAGAGAGCAGAGGGTTCATTTTCCTCCTGTCTTGCCGGAGTGAGATTATCTAGCCTTACAGGGAGCGAGGGTAAATAGCTTTACGGAGATCAAACCGTCTCAACTGGAATACATTAACTAGGCAAATATTGTTCTAAATAGTTAAATGCAAGATCAATTATTTTATACACTTAATATTAAACGAGTACTTATCTAATCATAGATTCTAGGTATATTTAGTGCCGTTATAGTTTGCTATTTATTATTGGGCATGGCAAAGGCAGAAATAATTATTATAAGTTTTTATTTCCAGAAATCAGGCAATGCCCGGTTTACGCAAACAAACCATTTAATACGTGAGTTGTCTATTAATCTGGGATAACTAATAAACCCTATAAGTTTTTATATATTTTTCGATATAATATACAGATTAACATACTTACCTCTTGCCTGCCTAGTTATCTATTTATTTATATAGGGAAACTAACAGTAGAAATAAAAATTAGGTTACACCTGAATATTAAATAGTACAGAGACCATCTTACAAGTTTTCACAGAATTAATATATTATGTATTAAAATATAGAAATAATAAACGAAAAAAAAAATTAAAGAAATTAAGGATTTAAGTGAGAATAAAGGGGGGAATCAGGAATAGGGAGGAAAGGACAGATCTACTTATTAAAAAGGAGAAGAGACAAGAAGAAAAAGAAAAGCAAAAGAAATATAGCATAATGATAAATAAATATATCTGACGGCGTGCCGTGATGACATATAAAAATAAACCATCCCGAACTTTAAGGACAGATGTGTCATTTTTCAATATAGAGATTTTATGCGCATAATCTGTAAACCTGTAAACAATTCACATACCTCGGTTCCATTATTACTAACGATAATGACACTAGTGGAGAGATTGGGAAAATAATCTTTGCAGCAAACCGGAGTTACTTTGGTCTCATTGGACAATTGAGATCACGAAAAACTAAAGCCACGCACTACAAGACATTAATTAGACCAGTCTTAACACACATATCGGAGACCTGGACATTAACTATGCATGACGAAAACAGACTGGACACATATGAGAGAAAAATCCGCCGAATATATGGACCTATTAATGACGGTCAAACGTGGCGTAAAAGATACACAACACCGAGCTCTATGACCTTTACTAGGACTTCAGCGTAGTCAAGTTCATTAAGATTAACAGACTGCGCTGGCTGGGACATCTACACCGTATGGGTGATCTGGAGCCCCCAAAGAGGGTGCTGTTTAATGACCCAATGGGTAGAAGAAGTGTCGGAAGACCTAAACTGCGGTGGTCAGATGGTGTCGTTGCGGACTGTCGGGCCACGGGGCAGCAAAACTGGTGAGAGTGAGAAAGTAGCATGGAGGACTTACTTGGAGACAGCTAGGACCCATCAAGGGTTGTAACGCTGAGGATGGGTGGATGGAATCTGTAAACCTATTTCATTAAAAATTATTATTTTTAATATATTATGTTGTAGGTAGGCAGGCACTACGCTGATTCATCATCCTCCATCAGTTCACAAGTTTATTAACCTTAAAAATATTTAGATGTATATCAATAGGTATCTTTTGTATGGGTATTTGTGTAAATATAATATTTCACTTTTGTAATGATAAACTTTATTATAAACAATACTACAATTTAATCATTCTCGCATTTTTATTAATTTTAACTAATAATATATGTTTTTTTTACCTACTATCATTTATGCTGTTATCTAAAAATCATTTAATCATTCGTATAACTTTTTATCTGATCTGGATATCTTATTAATTACCTGTATTCTCTTTAAAATAAATAAAGACTAGTGCAGTTGAAAAATCGGTATATTTAATCCGTAAAGCAAATAAAATAATGAATACAGATAACGAAACTGATACGACTGCGTGGTGTAACGTTTTGAATGCAGCATTGCTGGTATTTTGGTGACTTGCAACTTTCCTCACCAAATTAAATACATCCAGAGGGAAATTACGTCGGCGTAAATGAATCAGGGCATTACTCGGTTAGTTTTAAAATGGAACGTCGGCCGGCTGGTTCCTAAATGAAATCGTCTCGAGAGATATGAGTTAAAGAGCCACTCCCAGCACGCGAATTATTACTCCATTCTACGGCCGGAGTAATAGAAATGGAATCCCCAGACCGTTACCGAACCTCGGTAACTAGTGATGGTATTTTAACCGGTGACACACTAACCGTTATTTCAGATTTGTATCTGATTGCGAAGATGATTGGCAACTGATTATTTGCAATTCGATCGGTCCTAGATAACAATTATATTAGCGTTATCAATCATAGATACGATCAAATATAAATACCAAATAACTGTATCAAAAATAACCGGTTAAAATAACGGTTTAACCATCATTATCGGTAACCCACAGCCGCATACAAATGGTTAGAGTTCGTTCACTTTTCAAAAATCCGATTTAGAGTATTTTATTTAATAATAAATAAATTTTATTTAAGAATAAATAAATAAGCACCGTTCACCCTATTCCCGGCAGTCACTCTCCTCTCTATATCTTTCTCAACATTCCCTCTTCTATCGAACATACTTCCCAAGTACACAAACTCATCTACTTGTGCCAAACATTCATTGCCTACTAGTATTTCACACGTTGTCTTACTTTCCTCCTTCTCGAATACCATTACTTTTGACTTCTTTACATTCATAATAAGGTCACTTTCCTTGCATACATCATACATTCTGCTAACTAGACTTTGTAGGTCTTGTTCACTATTTGCCATTAATACTGCATCATCCGCGTACAGTAAACAGCATACAATCAAATCACTCATTTTCGCTCCTACATACATTCCAGTTCTTTCACACAATTATCCATATACAAGTTGAACAATATATTATAAGATTTAACAATTTCAATAATAATATTATAACAATTTCAAGAACCTTTGAGTAAAACACGCTAGGTGACGCCAGGATAATTTTTTTTATTTAGTTTGAAATATCTTCGATACAATAGTTTTTCGATGAACAGATTACTTTAGTGAATTTTTATTCATCTAATTTGTTTGAAACGTGAATTAAATCACGTAAATAATAACAATAAATTTGCCTTTCAAATAGCTACTTTTCAAACACGTTAATTAAAGGGGTGGAGTTTGATAGTGAGACATTGAAATGGGGAATATATTAAATAAGGGATTATTCATTAAATTAAATTGGTTGCTAATTATATTACATTTGGAATTGAGGGACTTTTTATTTATAACATTTCTAAATTATCTAGTCTAAGGCCTTCTACTATTTGTATTATTTTTTTTTAATGTGGCCTGTCTCCAATAGATGGTTTGCGAATTTTGACAAATTATTAATAATAATTATAATTACTTAAAACTCTTAAAATTTAAATTATGGAAGTTGTTGTCCGTCCGTCCTGACGAAGATACAATTCAGTATCGAAACCGGTAGACGTTTAATCAGTATTGTTTACACAAAGTTTGCTAATTTTCTCGACTTAATAATTATTTTATTCCTTGGCTTCCGTAAATGTAATTAAAATGTGTCTCAATAAACATTATTTATATATTTATTTAGGCTATTTAAATTTTCACATTCCCAGTCTCGTTTTCTTCAAGAAGGACCTCTTATCAGTTAGCAAATGTTTTCTTACTAATTAACGTACGTGCATTTTCCAATGTTTTCTCTATAGCGCTTTCCTCCACACTTTAAACACAATGTTTTCGCTCTTGCTGTCTACGTCTCCTAGATTAATTTGCCCCACTCGGCTTCCAAACAAATGATTTGCTATTAATATCGCTTTACCGGGGAGATATATTTTATGAAAACGGGGCGTTTTATTAACTTTTTGTGCTCTTTTAAAATGGCCATATCTCGCTTGACGCAATTTGACCCTTCTCCCGGCATTAATCGTGCTTCGCACCCCCTATACCCGTTTTCGCCACTCTTTAACGCTGACATTTACGAGCCTAATTGATGTTAAAGGCACTTTTTACGGCATCGCTCTAGTTAAATGTATTGACGTATTGATACTTTGCGTCGACCTTTTGAATAAAACACGTGCATCATTTTACGTATAAACATGTTTAGATCAATCGACTACCTGTCTCTTTCATTTTATAACGTTACATTTTAATTTTTTTTATTATTTTATTTTTATTAATTAATATAATATTAATTATTTTAATTTTTCACACGTCACGAATAAAGTCAATTTAAAAAAATAAATTCTATTCATGAATTTTCAGGTTCAAAATCATGCAATAATTATTCTGTTGTTCTGCATTCAACCAATAAAATGATCTTTAGTTTATTAACACTAAACTCTTACAAATTAAATTTATGGAAGTTATTGTGCGTCCGTCCTTACGAAGATACACAGTATCGAAACCAGTTGACGTTTAAAAATAATCATTGTGGTTTATACAAAGATTGTTAGTTATTTCAAATTAATAATTATGACCAACCACAAAGTTAACGC
>JADDOH010021057.1:0-10213 GCA_016648135.1 Agrypnia vestita | reverse complement strand
CTCCGCCTTGGTGACATTCCATCACGGTGGTAAACATGATTTAGTATAGATGGCGTCTGAGTCAACACGGTTGGACACCGCGCAGACACCTTCCAGCGCCCGCGGGGTCAGGAGTCAGGACTTCAGCCGAAATCTCGCGCCACAATCGCTTCGGATAGCACGTACGCCCGTACGTACTACATGTGCAACAAGCTGTTTTCTGTATAACTTCAATAAAAAATCACCATTTATAAATAAATTAAAAACACACGATTAATGATACGTAATTCCAATTTAGTCTTTTTTTTCGATTTATCCATTTCTGTAGCCCAGTATGTAACATTTACACTTCAATATCACAAATTACAAAAAATCAGTATACCTATTAATTAACAAGCAAACAAATTAGATGGGAAACCATTTATCGTATTTAAATTGGAGGACATTATCATTGTGATATGGTATTATATATTGCAGAACTGTGTCCCATACAAAACTAACAATCCGCATTGAATCACTGGCTCGTAATTTTAATTTAAATCTTACATAATTCAACCAGCTTTCTATACTAATCATAAATTAAAAAAAACTAGTCATAAATTAAAAAAACACATATTAAATAATAAGGATAAGGATAATTTATTTTTAAAAATCGGGTGTTTATAAATTGATTTGTAATGATTGTGATTATTTTTATATAGGAAAAATGTGTAGAAATTTTGAAGGAACACTCAAGGTGTTTAAATAGCAATAATTATTCGGAAATTTCTAATCATCTTTTGGCTATGGATCATAGTAAATTGAATTATTATAAATAACCAGGTCCTTTTTACAAATAGTTATCTTTTAAATTTATTTTCATGTTAAGTAGGTACTTTATTATTATTCATTTTCCATATATATTTTTTTTTACATGTTGATTGTCTGTAACTACTTCGATTTTTGAATTTAAGTATACAATTGTATCCTGACGAAGGGGCCATGGGCTCTGAAACATGTTGATTTTTTCAATATAAAAGTGGTGAAAACTAAGTTTATTTTTATTAATTATATTAATAATGTCACCACAAAATTATTTTACTGTTTTTGAAGAAGAAGTTATATAATTCACTTCTGCTTTTAATTCACGTTAACCCCTCGATATGTGAAGTGGTTTTGGGTTGTACTAATCCTGAACCTGGGCACTGCAATGTTTCCCAGCCGACTTTGGTCTGTCACTAAAACAGCTTCTTAGGCCCGGTTGCGCCATCAGAAGTAAGAGTAAGAGTTAAGCAGAAAGCATAGATTTTCACGAAAACGTGTGTTTTGATTGGTGGAGAACGCAAAAATCTATGCTTTTTTCTTAACTCTTACTCTTACTTCTGATGGCGCAACAGGGCCTTAGAGACGCATTATTGCTCAAGTGTATTTAGTGGGTTTGGAGTAGAGCATATTTTTGGTAAATTTCATTAATATTCTACTACATTGAAAATTTTAAAAGTTCTGCTGGAAATATTGAAGGTTTCTTCAAAATTAGTTTAATAACTAGTCTCTGCACCCTTTCCACGGGCAATTTATATTTTTGATTTAACGAAAAAAAAAGTTTATTTACAAAGATTTCGAGTATGTAGGGGCCTACGAACTATTGAAGTATAACTTCTTTGTTCGGAATATAAAATTGAAATGAAAACCGAGTATAGCTAGAGTGCTGATGACAAATGTTCGGAGAAAAAAGGGAAGATTTTTACAAAAATACGAAACACATAAAATCGATATATGCAAGAAAAACACCCCATTTTACTTACTCCTTATATTATATATTATTGTTATTCCTTATATTATATTATATATTATTATAATAGCAAAAGCACACAATCCTTAAGATACCGCATATGGTCTTGTATATGATTCCACACGTGACATCTAATGTGACAACGAATTTAACTTCGTATACAACGCATGCGCATAACAAACAGGTGATATATCCATAAAACTCATTTATCCTAATTATAATAATTTCGTTGTCTGTCTATCCGTCCGTCCGTTCGTCTATCTGTTCCCGTAACTTCTTTAATTTTTTTTTACGAAAAAAGATTTTTTTACGATTTCTTTAAAATAAAATTAATAAATACTTTTCCTTAGGAACCGACATGTAAAAGTATCGTCACTTTTGACGGGTTACAGCTAGTGTTAAAATGAATATCAGTAGGTAGGGGTATTTCATGCGGTTACCGCTCTATTTGTAGTTTGTTAATACTAAACTACTAAAGTTAGTGTTTTAAGGATAAAAACTTAATTTTCAGCGTATCGTATTCATATAAAAAAAACTTAATTAAATATTCTATAAAATGTTAAAATAAATGAATTTATAAACGTGAAATTGTAACCTTCTGGTTAGATATTCTGGCTTTCTGACATTATAAATGAAAATTTTCCCTTTGGCAAAATATAATTTGTTTCTGACATTGGTATAAATTAATTTTTCGATTTAATATGCAAATAATAAAATACAGCACCACGTCAACGATACAAGTTTCTTATTTATTGTGTAACGGTTTCAGCCTTTGAAAAAAAATAAAACGAAAAACTTCGTGTGCAGGACTGCCGTACCTGGGATACGCCCACGTTAATTAAAGGTTAAATATTTAAAAAAAAAAACATTTATAAAATGTTTCTTTGCGATTTCAAAAGACGACTGTTCAAATTAACAATATAAATTGTGTTCTCATTATTTCATACAAAGTATTTTTATTGCGATAAATTTACATATGTAATACATGTACAATATAGTAATACACCAGCTTATCATTGTGATGTTCGTATTGGATAACAACACTCCCGGCAGAAAGTATGAGTAACCAATAGGATTTATTTGTTTGGAATAGGTATCTCTACGACACTCGTCTAACGTAATACTCATATTCGTAGAAGCGTAGGAAGGATTTAATTCGATGAATGAAAATTTTCTCCGAGTACCTCCAAGTTATTAACGAGAAATGAGTAAGTCTTGCTGGAAGCTTCACAAATACTATACTACATAAACAGTTAGGATATTGAACCAGACAAACATCAGTTTCAAATTTAGATTTGATGATAAATAATTTTGCCCTGGAAAAATATTTGCTCATTTATCACTCTATCCATAAACAGATTTGCCTCACATACTTCTAAGTGATTTAATTTCCACCGCATTAATTTTCCTTTCGTTTCCCCTCTGCCGGTGCTAGGTTTTACTCCCATGCATCAGTGTTGGTACCAGAATTCAATTGTGTACCGCTGGTGTTGCCTCGGTCGACATATTTCTATTCTAAATTATTGCCTGTTATCAGTGTGTTGTGATCAACACATCAGCCCTCATGATGGACCCTGCCAGAGAGGTCAGAGATTATTGCATTCAAACTACTGTTCACCTGAAGACAGCCTTCCCCTTCTAGCGAACAGTCTTATCAAATACATTAACTCATCTACTTGTTCCAAACACTCATTGCCTACTAGTATTTCACACGTTGTCGTAATCGCCTCCTCCAATACCACCATTTTGAACTTGTTAACGGTCATAATAAGGTCACCTTCCTTGCATGCATCATACATCCTGCTTACTGGACTCTGTAAGTCTTGTTACTATTTGCCTTTAAAACACCATCCACGTACGGTAAACAGCATACAATCAAGACATTAATTATTTACAACACTAGTTTGTATATTTTTATTTAACGACTATTCATTAATATAATATTAAATATCTCAATCGATGAAAATAATGTCACAAAGTAACTTTGAAAACACTAGGCATTATTCTGTACAAACTAATCGAAGTATTTTAAAAACATTTAATAATCAATCGGGATATATTTACACACAAAGCAGAAATAAAAATAATAATTATATATATATAACACTAAAAATAATTAAAACTTTTATTTATGACACGAAGTCACTGGACACGAATTTAATCGGAGCACCGTTCTTTAATTCACACTAATTGTCATTAGAATATTCCACACAGGTTAACACCATTTCGCACGTACTCTGTATCGCTCTACTCTTGTCTATCACTTGTCTGGGGTATTCGGTCGCATCTTGCCGCTTATGTTTGATTAGTTTCTCCATATTTTTAGCGATTGTTTTTTTCGAAAATAGTCCCGTTGGTTATAGATTCATATGGACTATTCAGGAGACTTAAATAATGTGTAATTACCATATTTTTTGACTTTTGTGACAGCATATGAATAATTCTAATAATACCTGATAACAATTAGACAGTTCCCTAACCTGCACCAATACAATGTAAAAATGGGAACAAATCATACACTTGCAGAGATAGTTATCATTTTAATTAAAAATGTATAAATTACAGATGATAACCTGTGTTTTTGAACTGTTTGGTACGTCATCGTGACTCGGGATTATTAATGTTATTCAATTTTTCGGTACGTTACCATGAGTTGGCATAATTTATAAATTACATAAAGTGCAATTACCTTATTCTGTGCTCGGATACAGAGACTTGCATGCATCATAATAATTACCAGATGGATGGCTTGGAAATGTACTCTTAACGATGCAGTCAATTTTTCAAGTTTTCGTAAAGCAGAAGCATTAGCAAACGTGGCTAATGATCCCACTACGTCGAGGTATTGGTGCGCTGAACATGTCGCTCAGCAGCTCTGTTCCTTGCCCTAAACTACGTCCGATTGTCTGTGGTACGTTTCGCGTACATGCTGTTCTCTCATTAGATACAAAATTTTATTTTCATTAAATAATAAACATAAATTCCCCCCTATTTTAAAGATATAAATACAATCATATCTTCACTGTTATTATACGCTAGTAACAGAGCTAGTCTACAATATTTTGCAGATAGATTCCTGCGTAAATTATGAGTCGAAAATGTTGCAGCAACAGTGTTTTAATATTGTCACGGAATCGTGGCGGTGGGAGACATATCGAACACTTGAAATTAATCAAAGTTTTTATTAATTAACCAAAATCATCGGACACGAATTCAACTGGAGATCTATTCTGTATCGCTCTGATCACTATCTAACACTTCTCACACGTCGGTAGGTACTCTCTTAATTTATTATCGCTGGCGGCACTGAATCGCCGCCGCCTCACTTCTCGTCTCTGGTTTCGCTTTCTTTGGTCTCGCCTCTCTTTTGTGCAGAGTGCCGGAAAATCCTCGATTACGTTTAATACTTTCCGTTTCCACAATCTCGCTATAATATTAATAGTTATGGAGATGGAGATAAGCAACATCCTCTGTAAGACTATCCTGAAATTAACTTAAAATCGAATATTAAAAATCCATTCGCTTAAGGGCTGTGACCCAACCCCCATTTCTGAAGAACGCGTTTAATTCGTCTCTTTAAATTTGTATAATCTATGCTCCAATGGCTTGATGGGGTATAGAAGGATCTAAGGAGAGAGGAGTGGAAGAAGAAACTGCTAGAGATGAGCAAAACCATTCCGGTATCATTAAATAAATGAATGAAGAGGACGAACCAATAAACAGTTCCTGAACACTGTGGGTACTGCAGACTGCAGGCAATTAATATGCTCCCCGGATCAAGCGTTCCGATAGGATCGGCCAGGTGGTCCCCCGCGGAGACCTTCGCTCGCAGCGCGGCCTGGCGATGACAACATCAGATGACTAATGCGGGGCTGCTGCCAGTCCACACCCCACACTCCTTCACCAGCTACAGACTGCGGCCGGTAAGGAGCAGCCGCGCATCCTCAGGAGGTTGAATTAATCCTTTTACGGACATAACACTAATCTGCAGAAGCTAATTCGTTCACAGCTACATCAAGATCGTACATTTTTTTCAAAGTAAAAAACGAGTATGTTTTCAATAAATTATTAAAAAATATATATTTTACAACGATCCGTTTTCAAGTTGATGTTTTTATATTGTTGATAATGATGATCATTAAATTAGATGAAAAACATAAATCATGTTATTTATCTCTACGCCAATTTTCTGATGGATTATGTTACATAAAATAAAATTATTAATAAACTCACGTAGAGATATAATACTTTATGTTTTTCACCCAATTTTATGTTTAGTTTATTGTGTCATTAAAAAGATTCAGTTCAGTAAAAGCGACCCTCAGATAGAGAAGAATTCGAGCGACTGCACCGCGAAATAAAATTCCAGGAATGAAGATAAATTTAAGGTAGCAAAAATTGTAAGAAAACATGTTATATTTTATTTCAATTTCTTTCGTACGATCGAATATGTTGTGAGTGTGGCTTAGTGTCGGTTGATTATATAATTTGAATTATAGTACCGCTAGTATAACCGGTTACAAATGGTACAATCATTTGAAATTTGTATCTGATTGTATCAACGACTGGTAACTGAGATATAACTGTCGTCCAGTACCGACGGTTGCCCGCCGAATTGCGAACAATCATCTGTGTGTAGTTTATAGGATGCTTCAAGGTGGGCTCCCAGAGTTCTGAAGTGGAGACCTTGGGAGAATAAAAGAGGCGTCGGAAGACCTCAAAAGAGACGGGCCGACGATATAGCCGCTGTGGGGTGGAAGAAATGGCTACAAATAGCAAGGAAGGATGGAAGGGTATGGAAGAGGCCTATATCCAGCATTGGAAAGATAACGCCTGAAGAATAAAGCTGTGTATGTCTGACCTCTCTGGCCAGAGAAAAACAAAGAACATGCGAAAAATCAGTTGCAATCAGCGACAAAATCCGATACAAATCTCAAAGAACGGTTCGTGTCACCGGTTAAAATGCCATCACTAGAGCGGACTGTTGTAGTAACAGTCTGTTGCGGAACGTCATCCAATTAGACAATTTTAAAAATACGATCCAATTACAAATTATGCATTGACTGCAAGCACAAAAAATAATACGAAGTTGCGGTAAACGTCTAAAGGATACACCTACACACGTACATAAATATCGAAAAAGGAGAAGTTAATTTTAGCTCAATATTGCGAACAATTAACCTTGAGAGTTAAAACAAACCTTGATACAAACTTGCACGAAGCCAGGCAATTTAAACATTCATACATCGGTAAGGTGAATGAAGCTGATTCATAGTATGAATATCACGTAAGAGTCTTTTGTATTTAATATGTATGTACCTATATATTATACGCACAAGAATTGATAATACCTCAATCTCATTGTGCGCGTGCGGTCTTTGCTTTATGATCGAAATATACAGTAACAGGCTGTAACAGAGCTAGTCCACAATACTATAAAATTACAATGTTTTAACTTTAAAATGTTCGAGCAACCATGACCTAATTAATATATCAATAGTTATGGTTGATATGCAATATCAAAGTTTTTTTTTTCAATATTTCTGACTTCTTTTATGCAAAACGCGGAACTATCATTACAGTGACTTACATCGATTATAAAAAAATCATTCGCTTCAATACAAGTCAAACAAAATGATAAAAACCTTGCGAAAAAATCTGTAGTCTACTTCTGCAAGGTTTTTATCATTTTATTTGACTTTAAAAAAAAATAGAGATGCGAACACGGAATACGTGTCACATCAATATTCTTACTATTTACAAACTAAGCTAAACGCTTGTGCTACGAAAATGGGACTAACTTGCTAGTCTGGGAGTGAGGTTCAAACCCGCGACCTTTGGATCACGAGGCGAGTGTCCTAACCACAAGACCAACAAGCCACTCACTGTATTGAAAGTAAGTTAAACTGAAACTGTATCGATAGTTCAACGTTTTGCAAAAAAAGGTCAGAAATATTGAAAAAAAAGAAGCAAATTTTTGATATTGCGTACCTCTATGACTATTGATTGCTTGAATATTTTCGAGGCAGAAATCCACCAGTGAGGTATGGTGGACGAACTCTGTTACACCCTGTATAAAACTTGATATGGAGTTATACTACGACATATATTATTATATTACTGACGTGGGTGTGTTATTTAAATGTTTCTTGAGTTCTTACATAATGTTCTAGAACTTAGGCCGACTAAGCTGTTCAAAGTTTGGTCCAAAATCTAATATTTACGCCTCGTATTAATTAAATTTTGGAGTTTGTGATTTAGTTTTTGATTATAAATGTTCAACATTGTGCTCGTTCTTGATTCATATTCTTGAAAATCCCTTCAAGTATATGTGCTGTAGGCGTGAGATTCCACATTAAATATCAATGTGAATTAAGGTACATTCCCGATTATCCGAGGTTGGATTAAACGGATTGAAGACGAAAGGTTTAATTTATTTAATGTAAAAAGTATTTTTCATTCGGCTACATAATATATGGCATAATATAAAAACTAACCCAAAAAAACCTAGTTTTTATTACACTCCCTTTCCCATTGAAACGGGTTTCGCGCCTACTCCACGCGTCAGGCTCGAAAATTAAACAATATATAAATCGATAAAATTTCGAAAAATCCAAAATTACACTATAATTATTAAATTTTTTTAAACGAAAATTTGTTAGATCATTTTCATCGTCGCCAAGAGTCTGCCTGCAAAGTTTCAGCTCGATTAGATCACGGGAAAAGGGTTAAGAATCGATAATCGATAAGTTTTTTCGGCAGACAAACAGACGCTACGAGTTAAAAGAATGCAGTCATTGAGGATTATTAATATATAATATACTGGATTCGAAATTTTATAGGAAACGTAGCCTATAAATTTATAGAAAACAATAGATACATAAAATCTAGAATTCAGTACATTCTAAATTAGTAATCCAATTAACAATTTTCTTTTTAATGTATATAATATGGTATTCTTCCGAACTATTTCACATGTACACTAGAATACGCCTAAAAATTATTATTCCTTTGTCTTTACGAGGCATACATAATATTTCTCAATTAATAATTATCCCTCTGTGAACAGAATCCAGTAACTGTGTTCTCAGAGCATATATATAAAAATATTGAAAACTATTTAAACCCACAATATGCCCGTCGGCGTACGACCTTACACGAGTATGCCTACTCGCGAAAGGACTCAAAACGTAAGACCAGATAATGCCAGGCGAGAAATTGAAAAACGCCGCGAGATGTTAAGCCCCGCATTCCGAACAGAAAAGCCCCGGTGTAAGATTTAGGAATAACAAACAAACAAAACAAATGTAAAGCTTAGATCCACGCTTCGGCATCGGCGGACTGATGTTCCACTGCATCAAAGCTCCCTCTTGCCGTCAATTGCACGTTCCAATTTATGTATTCACTGTTAACTAAACAGAACGACAAATCTGTCGGCCGCTCGTCTATGTGCCACTCGTGCACGCAGTCTGCCGACTGAGGCTTCGCAATGCTAAAATTAATTCAAAGTGAAAAACTCAAACGTACTGAAAAAAAAATTGTATCAAAATTACAAAAAATATCTAAGTACATGATAAAACTGAATTACAGAAGTATGTATTGCAGACATTGATCAATAAAAATTCTAATCTTACTTATGCTAAACACAGAAAAGTGTTAAGGTATTCATGTTATTTTCACGAGATTCTGAATTCGAGAGGAACTGAACATAACGTAAATGTCGGAAAGATCGAGAAATCGGGTAGTTATAAATACGCGGCGACACGAGGCGGGAATTCAGTTTGACAGAGGTCGTAGAAAAAGCGAGAAAGCTTACGGTCGCGAATCGATAGGCGTCCTGCAAACCGTGCGATCGACCATGGAAGCGAAGATAATAGACAAAGTGCGAGGAGTGTAAAAAGTACTGCTGTGGAATATTCTAACAGCGAATACCTGGGCGATAGAAACGGTGTGAATAAAGAGTAGCTTGTTGGTCTTGTGCTTAGGACTCTCGCCTCGTGATCCAAACGTCACTGGTTCGAACCTCACTCCAGATCAGCAAGTTAGTCCTATTTTCATAGCACAAGCGTTTAGCTTAGTTTGAAAATAGTAAGAATATTGATGTGACACGTATTCCGTGTTCGCATCTCTATTTAAAAAAAAAAAAAAGTACACTAGAGATAAGTGGAATATTTTCGAGTGAGTATTAGTCTGAATTACGGAATTAATTAAAATTTAAATCGATTTTAACGATATCGAAAGGAGAGTAACTGCGGGAAACAAAATTAATGGTGCTCTGAGTACCATTATGGCCAATATGAACCTGTCAAAAGAAGTAAGACTTGCGGTACATAATGGTGTTCTAGTGCCAACTCTGATGTATGGAAGTGAAGCCTGGAATTGGCAAAAAAGGAATGAAAGTAGGCTGAATGCAGTGGAAATGCGATCAATAAGGCGCTTATGTGTAAAATCTATGGTCGATAG
>JADDOH010021054.1:0-10758 GCA_016648135.1 Agrypnia vestita | reverse complement strand
CAAATATTTCATTATTCTTATATGTGAGCGCGCCCGATTGAGCGACAGGATGCAACCGGTCGACTTCAACCATATGATGTAGCGATACAGTTGTTAAAAATTAAATATTCAATACAGAAATATTACTACTACTAAAATTCAACTTTTCATATGAAATAATATTCTATACTATCAGAAATTATTCTATACGATAAATTAACTAAAAATACGTATTAACTGAAATAATTATTCTGTGAAAATTGCGCTTTTGAATGCAATATTAATTAAAAATGTTAACTAACATCTTGGGTTCGCAGACGAAATTGATAATACCCAATGCCCTTTGCATTTACTAAGTATATTACCTAAATAGCCACAGCTATACCATCCTGTCCGTCAGGGACGAAACATAAAACACAGTTATATTCCTAAAAGTGCTACCTCTTACGCGACAAAAATACCTATTGCAGTCGGGCTATGAATATGAACTATTTCCGCCTCATAATGGCGCCTGGAACCAATACTAAAAACCTCACTAGAAATAATAAATGCGACTAAATCTCGATAAATACAATATATACTATTCGTAACGTCGTTGAATTGGCACATGATTCGTCTAATGGATGAAGGACCCCGTTGTGTATTGTAATAACTTCAAATTCTTTTATAGGAGCAGTGTGGAAACAATTGCATAATATTATGTAATAAAAACATCTAACGAACCTAATAATCTATACATTTATGTTACAATAAAAATACGTACACTAGAAAGAATTCATGTATTAGAAATAAAACATTTTCGATTTGAGGACAAACCAGTAGAATTGTCCGAACGTTGCAAAGGGAAAAATTCACACATATTAAATACCACTGAAATTAATAATTATAAAAACTTTGTATTAGCAAATTCTTACCTTGAATGGTTTCGTCCTAGACGAGTATGAACCTGTTCATATTAGTTGCGTGAGAAAATAATACATATATTTGCTATTTACGAAATACGACATTTTTGAAGCGAAACTTCTTTATAAATAAGTAGATAAGGTCTCGGGGATGGTTTGTTCGAAAGGATTCTACAACAGCCCGTGAGTTTATATGAAATAATAGTTTCTTTAAATGCTAAATTTTGGTTTTTTTTTAAACCCTCAGCATCTCTGCTGAGAGGGGTTGAGGCTCCGCGCCCGCCTAAACCCGGTGGCCGACTTCCTAAGTGACTAAACGACCCCCCTTGTTCCTCCGGAACTTACTGCATCCCGAGACTCTATCTCTTCTTTACGAGATGTGATCCCGTGACGCCCTTCTTTTAGGCTTATAATTGAGAAGGCCGTACTCTTTTGGTACGAGTTTCTGATGATGTGTGTTGTCTTGAGGCGCCTTTCTTTTAGGCCGGTGTTTGAAGAATCATGTACTCTTTTGGTACGAATTGATGACGACATTAGCCTCCTTGGCGGGCATAGTCAGCGATGTTACAAATTATTGTGCAATCTCATTATGCCTTTTCAGAGCGGCGTCCCACGATTCTGCATCTTGCAACATTTACTTTGGACAAATGTTAGAGTGTTAGTAACATATTTATAATATCCTAGCTATTCCATATGAGTGAATGATTTTTATATTTATTCTGGCCCTGTCTTTCTTACAGAGGACGAAATAGAAGTTAACGTTTTCGATCAAGGTTTTACAGCATTCAAGCATGGAAATCCTTCCAAAGACATAGGGAACCTTTTTGTTGGTTTAAGTAGTTTGCGCCAGATGAGGTTAGGTGGTCGGTTTATTGACGACCCCGAGCAACAAGGAGGACCCCGCCTTTAAGGGGCCCTGCAGGGGCTTGTGCGGGTTCCACGCCCAAGTGCCGGCAATCATCCACCCCTCAGCCAGCTAGGCTAACATAAACCAGATATCCCCAATCTTAGTTAGATCTCCCCATTCTGTCCTTTACTCGTCATTCTGAAGCTACTTGTTAAGCCGAATATACCGAGGTACTCGATTCATAAAGAATTAGTTGTAGACCGAGTGTAATGGTTGCGCAATACCTACGCAATACAGTAATTATTATAGTGCTACTAAGTAATTCATATAGAAATCCGTGTATTCAATTTTTAGCATAAACGGTATGAGATTCGCTTTGCATAAAAATACATCCGTTTGGAACGGAATTCTCGTACGATTTGAACCAATATCACACAAGCAATCGTGATATTTAATTACACATAATTATTCCGAACTCAAATATTCCCAAAATAAATACATTTCGATAGTGAAAATAATTAACCGTAATAGATAATATGAATATGATCCTTATCTGTTACTCTTTGTGGCGGAATCCTCCTTCTGGTGCTGCGGGATGGTGGAATCTCTATACTTCGCCGCTGCAAGACCCGCTTTCTCTCAAGCTGGCAGCTCCTTTGCTCGCAACTGATGATCTGGAACTCGGGCAGCGCTTCCGCTCGCAAGTCTGGTCTCGAACTGAAGGGCTGAGTACATCGTGTTCGCTCCTTTTATAGTCTCGATTGCACCATATCTCTGAAATCCACGCTAGTGCAGTGACTCATCCTATGCGCGATGACCTCACCGCCGGCGCTCGCCATTGGCCGGATTCAGTCATCAGGACGGTCGCCTCCGGCTCAACCCGTCGAAGGCAAAGCGCGCCTGTGATTGGTCCGTTTCGTTAAAATAATGGTAAAGCACTCGCTACACGCGAGACTTGCTGTTCCTATTCATAAATAATAAAGGCTCGTTCGCACCTACTCACAAGATCGAGTCTATTAGGATTGGCAAACAATATTAATTTAACACAGAATTATATCTACGGTATAATAAAGATCTAAGAAATATTACTTGTATAGCTGAATATTCAATATTTTGTTAGCCTCTTGTAATACATAGAATCTTGAGAAATATATCAGGCTTTTACTTTTAAACGATTCAAACCAGAAGAAATATATTTTTGATGTCCATACTTGGCTTTTTGAATATTATTATTCTAAGATTTACTAAATTTATTAAATCTATCTCTATGTCGACCATCACAAATTTAGACTTAAGAAAATTATTTAAACTGTCTACTCATACACGATGAGTTATTTAATGAGAAGAACAATCCCTTTCATCATCAGGTATAATTAATAACAATAAGGAAGGACTGCTCCTGTCGAAATTATGAGAGTGATGAATTAACTCAGCGTGTGAGTAGTACAAAGTTTAGTTTAGTGTAAATAAAAATAACAAAGTATCTTATTAAAAAGGAACCTGATTACTTAGATATTAATGCCATTTCGTTTTACATGTTAGTCCACTATGATTTTTAAATAAAAAAAATAAATTCGATAAATCAGTATATATATATATATATATATATGTTAAATCGAAGGCTTTCACGGGTACAATATGTGTTAGTTCTAACTACTTTGGGGGTAACCCGCGTCAAATTCTGGTCGTCAGGACCAGTCGTCTGCCGACGTTTCGAACAGATCTCACTGTTCATCTTCAGGGCGCCTTGTCGATGAGCTGCTTCTCCAAAAAGCGTACAACCGTTTGGGTCCGGAGCTCACCGTCAAGTGAAAGTTTGAAAAATTCTGCGTCAGAAGCGTTTCATCGCTTGGAGAAGCAGCTCATCGACAAGGCGCCCTGAAAATGAACAGTGAGATCTGTTCGAAACGTCGGCAGACGACTGGTCCTGACGACCAGAATTTGACGCGGGTTACCCCCAAAGTAGTTAGAACTAACATATATATATATAAAGAAACCCGTGTTTCCCTATCCGCCAAGTTTTCTCCACAACCAGCCACAACCACCCACCGGTGGTTATGGTGGTGGATAGCCCTTGGTGTCGTTTGCGAGTTTGCTGGGGGTGGCTTTACGTGTGTGGGAGTGGGTGCCAAAAATGTGCTTTCTAGCACATTGTTTTGTTATGATAAGGCCGCAAATGCTTCAGATTGTTTCATAATTGGCGCGTCGACTGTGTCGGTGAGTCTAGAAGGTTTTGGAAAAACTTGCTCTAGAAAATTCTGGAAGGAGAATGTTCTAGAAAATTCCCGAAAGTTTTATAAGGTTTTAAACTGAGTAGCGGAATGTGGCGGTGTGTCTAGAAGGTTCCAGTACATTCGATAAATTTCTTTGAAGTTCTGGAAGGAGAATGTTTTAGAAGGTTCGCGAAAGTTCTATGAGTTCTATGAAGCCGCGCGGGCACAGTCAGTAAGTATACGATTTACTATACTAATTGTCTAAAAGCCTCGCGGAAGGCTACGTATATAATTGTTTCAGATGCAGTTTTTTCCATGCGGAACAGTCTCGCATGTCATAATAAATGGTAGACAAAAGCCCGAACCGTGTTACGCTACATTACATAATTGTTTTGTTAATCCGAGTGAAAATACGCACATTCGCGGAAAATAATTTCCCGAAAGCGTTGCGAACAGCGCTAAATCATTTCACAATCCGGCCAAACGGTATATTATTAAGAGTTGCTCATAAATTTGAAGTTAAGGATACTGTTGCGGCAGGAGGTAGATGAAAAATGGTTAACTACTATTACTTACGCTCCGCGCGATGTTTGCAACTGTAAAATGGCATTGGTTTAATATTTTCTTACAATTTCAGGAAACTAATGACATTTGAAGACCCTATGGCAAGAAGTTGTTAACTAACATTCAAGTCATTTTGAGATAATTAGACACTTGCATTTCGCCTTTGAAAAATATGTTTTGTTACTAATTCAAGATTAATTTTTATTGATTTATGTCACTAAAATATCAAAAAAGTATTTAGAGAGTAAAAAAACGCATTTATGCACAAAAAAATAAAAATATACTAATTTTCCCTAAAAAATGTAGTTAATAACCATTTTTTCGCCTCTGGAACCCATTTTTAATAGAATAACACCTTTTTAAAATTGGACTTTTATTAAAATTTTTTTAAAACACGAACATCAAACGTCCCTTTAAATGCTATCCGTTTTTACCATTCTTTATCCAAAATTACAAAATACCTGGTAGGTAAATTAATAATACAAAACATGGTATGTACCATTTAAAATTGTTGAAAAATAATATTTAAGCACACATTATAATCTTCAAATAAAAACAAATATATGACAGTACTGTCAGAGTAAAATTTATATTAACCATAAATATTTCAATCAAAGTAAAAGGCAAGAATGATGGCATGAACATGTTATTATTGAAGATAACATGTTTTTTCCATTAGTAACAGATTTCATTTTTATGAAAAAGTGTAGTTAACATGTTCATCCCTATGATGTTCTAATTATTTTTAAGTTCTGAACTTATTTCCAATGGAAAGAGCGTACAATATTTAGTTTAGACGTCTTATTAACTCATTTTTGACAAAAATATTAGTTAATAACTTCTTGCCATGGGGTCTTCATTTATGTGTTAAATAAAACTGATATTTTATACGGAGAAATCTCAAAGATTCTCTGAAGACCGCCCTATCGCGCCGGAGGTGTGGGCCGAACTGACAGGATGCCTTGATAGGACGCTCTTCTGATGACGCTGAATAAGAAGACTTCAGCGAAACGTCGAGATTCGCTTCTCAATAAAATATTCATTTTAACTAACTAACTTAACATCACGCCCGCCGTTTCCCCGTATCCCCAAATCGTAAAAGCATCGAAAAAATTTTTTTTGAAAAAAAAAAATACGAACGTAATTCGAAGTTACGGGGACCGACAGACAGACGGACGGACATACAGATAACGAAATTATTGTAATGGGGATATCTTCAGCCGTTGGTTTAGATAATTCAAAGACTACGATCAGATATTTTTAAATGTATGTTCTGAAAACACTGGATTTTGTCCACAGAGGGATAATTATTAATAAAGATAATTTAAAGACTTTTTATATGGAAAACTATTTATATGGGAAATGTGTATGAATGTATGATTGTAGAAACTGATTAAAAACATATACCTATATACAATTTTCAAAAATTTGATAATTTGTGGATATTCCTACGGTGGAATTAGTGAACGTTGCGTTGTGTAAAGTGATCACGTAAGGCAGCTTACACGAGTCATAAGCCCTGGATCACCCTCTAAAAGATTTCCATACACGTTTCCCATATAAATGATATATAATTTGTTTAAATTAGGATAAAATACTTTAAAAAATACTAAAAAATTATTATTTTATAAATTTCAATGTATCCCTTAGGAAATTTCATAAGCATTCCCATAATGTACAATTTATTGACAAACGCGCCTGCAAAAGTGTTTAAAAAAATGATCCTTTCTCTTACCTCGGGATTGTTTTTGAATTTCTTTTTTATGACCATTTTTCACTCCGTGCACCTGTGAGTAGAAAATAAACCCCCACTTAAGGGCGCAGTGCATAAATAAAGCGCCCTTCCCCTCCACCCGCTTCTTCCGCCCACACCACCGCTCTCTGCAAATCCCAGGAGATCAAATGTAATCTTACGCCGGTGCAAACAATAGCCTCCGATCTTATCAGGCAGTCGGCAAAAAGTAAAATGGAACCAAACAGTACGACTTAATGCAATAAGAACATCTGTAATCAAGTATTCCAGGGTTAAAAGCGAGTCGAAACAATAATTTTCACCATTTTTGTAATGATAGTTTCTACGTATATTTTTTATTATTTTATTTATTTCTTAAGTTAGTTAATTATTCATTGTATATTAACTAGTATTTAACATTTTATATTCTTAAATCTATTACTTATATACTATGCAGATACATATATACATTTGCATCTAATCTAATCTATGATACAATCTATAATTAATAATAAATCTTATGCTCTACAATTCTATACTATTTTTACAGTAATTATAGCATTTGTTATTAAATGTATTCATCTTATTTATATTCTTCATGCTTTCTGGCATCTCATCGTATATTTTTACACCTCTGTACATTAGAAAATTCTGTGTATATACTTTTTTATTATACGGTAATCTTATTCTATTCCTATTTCTGGTGTTATATGTATGTACATCACTATTTGCAGTAATTTTGTTCAAAAATATATTGGCATTTTGTTTTTGAAAATTTTGTGAATAAATATGAGAACGTTATAAATAAGAATTTTTTTAATTTCCATCCAATTGAGTGCTTTTCTCATTTCTTCAATTCTGGTGTATTTTCTTTTTTTTAAGAAGATTCTCCTTGCCCTGTTTTGCATCACTTGTAGTTTCTTGATGTTTCCTTCATTGACCAAATACAAGACTGTACCACATTAGTTGATGTGAGTTTACATTATATATTCTCAGAAATATGAAAATTTTATATCTGTAATGCTACTATAGCATGGGTAGATAAGCATTATTTATAGAAACCTTTCGATGTTTAAAACGCTTTTACGCTTTTTATATTCTGCGAAGGATCCAAATATTAAATAAGTAAATATATTTGGAGTATTTTTTAAGCATTATTCGTTATTTAAAAGTAAGTTTGCAATGAGCAACATAATCAAATTTAAATTAAAGTTTTTTTTTATACATCATCGTATACCATCATGATGATGATGGTATACGATGATGGTATACGTCTCCCAACGGCATGGAAAAACATTTTATTCAACAGTAGATTTCATAGTAAAAATAATATACTAGCGGGCAAAAATCAATTAAATATAACCACCGACACAATAGAAGCAACATCGAGTACAAAGCGCATCACAAGGAGCCAGACAAACGCCATTAAGGCCAGCAACGGCCGGGAACACTCAATATTTAATACGAAATTCTCAAAAATCATTAAGGCCAATATTGACCACAGTACCCAAATTTAGATTTTGACTTACCAGACCTCACTTGGTAATAAGTTTCCGATACGAACGGACGTGCTCGCACGGAAATTTATTAACAAGATACCCTGAAGATGCCTGTTGTGATTCAGGCGAAACGTCGGTTGACGAATGGTCCTTCTGAGGACCAGATTTTGACGCGGGTTACCCCCAAAGAAATTAATACTTACATTTCCAACACCCGTGAAAACCTTCATTAAAACATATATATACATATACATATATAGATTTATTTGTTAATTTTATTTATTTATTCTTTTTATTAATAAATCTAATTTAACAAAGTAACCTTTATTGACTCGGAATAATAATGATTAGGGATGGTACGTTAATGCATAATGTACCCCTCCCGCTGTTGCCATATGGGAAACGTCGCGCATGTTGCGAGTCATGACACAAAATAAATTGGTAAAACACTTCCCCGTTTCAAGCAGTGTAAACACAATCTGTTATAGAACGACCTGATCTCATGGTCTCCCAGGAGAGGACGTTGTGCATGGGGTGACCGATACCCATTTTAAATGCATTCTTCGTGGTTGAATAAGGTGTTCAGAATGTAGAAATTATTCAAAAATATATGTTTAGTGATTTATGGGGAGATGATTACATTATTAATAAAAAATTGATTTGGTATTTTCGTTGTGAACTTATTGATTAGAAACAAAAATTTATTTCCCATTTAGTGGTAAGTGTAGGAAAACACAATTTTTACATACCTATAAAACAACACTCTTCATTTGCTTACCTGATTATTTTACAGAAAACAGAATTCACAAATAATCACACAATTAAACACCTATTCACATACCTAATTAAAAATTATTATATTATATTGAGTACGTAATAAATTGTATATACTAATTTTCGTGATGTATCCGAGACACAAGCCTGGATTTCCGCCATTGTAGGCTGCAAAAAAGTATACATAATTTATTTAATTATTTATTTATTTATTCATAAAATCCTTAATTAATATAAATTAACTTTGTTTAAACCACTTATTTATTGAAAAAAATCAACATGTTTCAAAGCCAATGGCTTCTTCATCAGGAAAACAAAAATAAAAAAATAAAAACATAAAATCCTTGTTGTACAATTTATTTTATACAATTTACTTATCTAAATACACATATTTTAATTATGTTTTGTGGATTGCTACTACTCAACTAGGTGTAGCCTGTTCTAGAGTAGCTAATTGTATACGTGTTATTTGTTATAGTTTTTCAACACTGATGTAGGAGAAGTTTGTAGAAGTTATATAATTAATATATTGGTGGGCGGAAGAAAAAAAAAAAAATGTTCGTGAAACAAAGTGTGTAATATATGTAGAAAGAATATAAATCTAGTAAAAAACAAAGTATGAAAGTAGTATAAATCTAGTAAAACAAACAGAGTAAGAAGAATAATAAATTATTAGTTTAATTACATTATCAGCAATCAATAATGCTGCTAACGACTTGTGTAAATGAGAATTCAAAGATTATCATGTTAAAATTAATTCATTAATCATTAATTGAAGACATGCATTTTAATTGTATGAAAATGTGTAGGGGGTTCTATGTTTTTCCAATCGTGTAAGAAAATGGTAAGCTTGAAACAAGTATAGTACATTGCATAATAGTAAATAAACAGACGTGATGAGTATTATAAGATCACCCAGTATTTTATGCTACTGGAATTCCTTTAAGCTATTGGGTGGAAACATTGAGTATAGCTGTTTTGGAGCGAAGTCTTAATTTTAAACAAGGTTCTTTCCAATATCCTGAAGGATCAAATAGACTCGCTGTATCGTTTTGTATGAGTTACGGGTCCGGTCACAGGATACTCGACGCCCTTTTGTTGCTCCCTCTCTTGTTTCGGCTCCTTTTGAATTCTATTTAAGACGTTTGCAGGTTTCCACAGCTGAAATGATATGTACTCTTCGCCCTTTTATTTTGTTATGGGTAGTAAATGTAAAAGCGATAAACATCGCCGTAAAACAGGACGTTGTCTGCTGAATTATTTTACCGAAGCTCTCTCCATGTATTGTACGTCGATTTGAATGGGAAAAAATCGTAAAAAATTGCCTCATTGCAAGGATACAAAATATGATTACTTGAAATTACTCGAAAAACTGTATTGTAACATATTATTGTAACATATTGGTTATATAAACATTTTATCTACCTTTTAAATGCTAATTGATGTGTACCTAATACTATTTTAATCCATAGTCGTGGAGAGTCAGCCTACCTTATTTTAGAACGTTGTGATTGTAAAGTGTACGAAAACAGTTATTTTAAATAAAAATATCATTTTTATCTAAATTAAAAAAAAAAATTGAAATTTTATACAATTTATTCTTAGAATTTTTTTGATTAATTTCGATTTAAAATTCAAACTTAACCGGATTAAATTAGTGAATGATTTCAAAATATTGTCCTTTCATGTGTTTTTGTGCGTTTTCTGTTATTCTGAATTTCACCAGATCTGAATTTCTTGATCGTGGGGCTCTACTGAAAATGTTAATTCACATTAGTTTGGTTTTCCACTTTTCGAGCTCTTCGATTATCGTAATGATTAAGCCTAAACTTAAACTAAAATTTTGATATAATGTTTTAACATAAATTTGGAAGTAAAATAAAAATATTTTGTTTTTAAAAATAAGTATTTCTATTGTGAATTCTGAACCATAAGCCTGTATTTCATTATAATTCTTATTTTATGGGATATTTTTTCTCCTACTATTGCTTCTTTTTAAGTGTTTAATGTCTCTCTCTGTTAGTGAGGCTTTCTGCAAGCTGGTAGTACCTACCAAGGAGACCTGGATCCAACAAGACTGCTGAATGTGCTTTCAGCATTGTGCGCCCAGCTATGTGGAATCAGCTGCCTCCAGTGTTGCGATCTACGAAAAACTCTTTTTTTTTGTAAAGCGCCCTTGAAGTGTTTCCTGCGCAAAAAAGACGCAATAAAAATTATCATAACCAAAACCATTAAAAATCATAAATAT
>JADDOH010021051.1:0-12090 GCA_016648135.1 Agrypnia vestita | reverse complement strand
CAGAAGACCACATTCATAAATTAATGTCGATATTATAACCAGTAATGTAAATAAGCTTATTTACCATTAACGACTCACCTATGTAAGAAGTCTAATTTTACATAATGAAAATAAAAATACGCGAAAGTGACAATTCAGACAATTCGGTTGTAAAGTGAAAAAGTGCGATCGTAGACGTGCGAATATTCTGGAAAGATGAAGATAAAATGTGACACAGACGAGTGATCAGTGCGAAACTGTGTAAACTAAGAAAAGTGCTGCAATTAAATTCGTATACAGTGATTTTGATGATGAAATAAAACTTTAATTAATTTCAAGTGTTGATTTTCCTCTCAATTCCACAATCCCTTGACAATTTTTATCAAGATATATTATAGATGTCTCGTGCATACGAAGCTATATTTTTATTTGGGAAAGTAGGTATGGAAGATTTATGACCTATCGTACGGCTGGCTTATGTAATCACTTAACACGATGTAACGTTCACCATTTCTACCCATGATAGGCTATCACATCTATCAAATTTTTGGAAGTTGTATATATGTTTAAATTACACAACTTGTTTCGTATGTGAGTTGTATTTTTACTATTGCCACCTGCAGTCCAAAGCTTTTCCATTCTCATAATCTAATACAGTTGTCATTATTGATAATGAGTTAGGATTTTGATCTGAACCAATATTCTTTATGTTTGTATGAGATTCTTTCGAATTGTTAATATTATACTAGAATATGCCTGAAAATTATTTAAAATTTTAGCCCCTTTTTAGACCAGTTTTTTTGTCCAGAATATTTCGAGTATATCAAAAATTTTCAAAAACGCAATACTGGATTTTACCCCCAGGGGAACATTTTTATTCAAGTTATATTATAGATCGTCTCATAGAGATGAAGCTTTATTTTTTATATGGGAAAGTAGGTATTCAAGTTTTTTTTTGGGTGTTCAATAGTTTCATGAATTTATTTACTCGATGAAACAATTACAATAATAAAGACAATGATAAATACTCGACGGAACAGGGCCTCCGGCCTACGCCGGAGGTAGTAAGAGACTGACACTATGTTGTTCGGAGGCATCCCGGTTTATATATCCTGTCGAGACAAAGGCGCCGTTGATGTCTACGGCCTGGTGTTGACCTCACTCCTCTTAGTCAGCAGAATAGAGCCGTTCGTGTTAATGTAGACCAACCAACTTGTATGTGTGAGTATCTGGTCACACTGCATTTTTGGCTCTAGTAATACTCCAGCTTAGGAAGGCCAAAATTAAGATGGAGTGACAACGCCCTCAAAGACATCTCTGCCTTAGAGCTTCGGAACTGGAGCAAGCTGGCACTAGACCGAGATGAGTGGAGGGAGATTATTGAGGAGGCCAAGACCCACCAAGGGTTGTATTGCCAAGAGTGGTGATGATGATGGTAATACTCCAGGTTACCTGTGTGTGTGCTCTGCAGGGCGAGTGTTATTTTCGCTGACCTGTCGGTCATCGGGTGCTGTGATGTCTGTGGGCAGCGCCTTTCCATCATCTTCCACGCGTGTGTCGTGACCTAGATTTGTGGTTGTGTATTTATGGGGTGAAATGCCATAATGATAATGTATGGGTAAGTTGTGTGAGATGTATTGAAGATTATTCGGCTAACCATTCGTGTTCATAAATATGAAAGTATTCACCATGATTTATTGTGAGAACAAGGCAGTGCTTTTGTGAGGATATGTCTTAATGACAGGACTTACATATTTACACAAAATGAATACAGAAATACTAGTTAACTATTCAAAATTCAACAGTGCAGTGACATTACTCAGTTGTTATCAGATGAAATAGGTGCGTCAAGTGAGTTCCGGACCCTACAAATGAATAACCGGGACAATAGGGACTAATTTGTCCTACTTACTTTTTACAACAGGTCGCGCTGGTGCTTTCAGCATTAAAAAAGTGCCAAACAGGCGACGAATGAGCAGGAACGATAAAGGAGCTTTTGCTTATAAAACGGTCCTATGTAAGTGGTGGATCTGCCCTCAATCCTTACAAACAGTTTGGCGGCATGTGTCGCTTTTTTTGTTTATTAAATATGAGATATTGACGAATCAAGGTAGCTTAAAAATTATCTGATACTAGTTACATAATATATAATTATTGTACACAATAATAAATGCGATATTGATGGTATTTATTTGCTTGCGTTAGTAAACTTTTTATCACAGGTAACAAATACAAAGTACCATAAAAATACCTGATCCAATTACAGTTATAAGAATTCGCCTATATTTATACGGTATCTTTCTTGAGTTTTTTAATCTAAACTTTTCTGTATTTCGGATTCACAGACTTATTCATGAATTTTATTCTTAATTTCAACTTCTTACATGTAAGCAAACTTAAATAAATTTTTATTTCTCTTATTCTTTTCGATTGCATTCTATTTGGTTTAATTGAAGTAAATGTTAATCTATTATATTTTTGTATAATTCCAATTAATTAGATGCAAATAGATACAACCGAGTGAATGTGCAATAAAAAATGCATAAAACCTCTGATAACATTTTTATAAAATTTACCTAATTATCATCAAAATGCAAAAATATGAAAGTTAAAAAAAATGTACAACTTCCAAAAATTTGATATATGTGATAGTCTTACATGAGTAGAATTGGTGAACGTTACATTGTGTAAAGTGATCACTTGAACCAGCCGTACGATAGTTCGTTAGCCCTATAATTAACTAAAAAGATTTCCATACCTGCTTTTCCATGTAAAAAACTGCTTCGTCTCTATGAGACATCTATAATATATCTCGGTCGCGGGAGGTAACTGTGGGAGACAAATAAAACACTTTAACAATTTAAAGTTTAATTTTTTCACGAAAAAGTTACTAAACACAAATTAAACTAGGTCAAAATTCTTAAACTTACAGTCACTAAATTTTTCTAGAGTATTTCACACACTAATTATATTATCTAATTTTGTAATTCGCTAAGTTTGTTCTAGAATCTTCTCGCACGTCGCTAAGTACTCGCGCCAAATATGTTTTACTCAGTTATTCACGAACGGTCACACACGTTTATCGCTGGCAGTGTTTCTCTCGTTAAACGTTAGAACAAACGAAGACTTTTTGCGCAGCAGCCGGCCGATTCCTTTTTAAGAATAATTTCGCGTCACGATGGTTCGAGAATTCACAAGCATAGCCTAGATATTTGGATATTCGTGTGGATCATCTTAGAATCTCCTAGTATCGCCTCTCTCTTTTCACGTTAAATGTGTAGAGTGCTTTAAAATCGTCAATTAGTTGTAATTTTTTCCGATTACTATCTCTTTACAATAATTTAAAAGAATTTAAAAATATATAGTAAAGTGAGTTTTTATAGAACAGATTTAAATAAGTGTCAGTATTAAGATAAATTATAGAAATCTCACAGAAAACAAGCTATTATTATAGGTATGAGAAACGTGTATAGATGTCTCTTATACGATGACCCAGGGTTTACAACCTGTAGGAGCTGGCTTAAGCGATTACTCTTCACAACTCACTAATTCCATCGGTAGAACATCCAGATATTATCTTTTTTTTTTAATTTCTATACATATGTTGGAATTTAAGGAACCTTTTACATATTTTAATGGTTTATGCTAAAGATATCTGTAGTTTTTTCTCAAAAACTAGTTACTTTACATAAATTTCGCAGCTGGTAAGTTACCTCTATATATATTTTTTTCTTAATTAATTAATCATCCCTCTTAGAACATACTTACACATAAATATTTTAATATAAAAATATTGTAAAGTGTCAGTATATTCAAATAATAAATTTATTATATTGTGACGGTGTTGATTATTTGCAAAATATTCGCAATCTTTTGTACTGGTTCACAATACAAAAGATACCAATTACGTGCACTTCAGTTGCTTATTATAATTGTAGATCTATAAAAAAGTGCTTTTTGTATTTCCGTGAATGTATTGTATTTTTTCATTATTCAAATAATGTACCCGTGGAATTTCTCTTCAATAAAAGCATTGATTGGGTTACTTATACAAGTCACTTTTGTTTGGAAAAACACCCGACTGACGTTTGCACTGAAACTTGCATTCAATATAAGAGCGGAGCCCCAATCAAAACTTACGGAAGCAGAAAAAGTTGACTTTAATTAAATCAGATAGTGATACCATTATACTACGGGGCTGCTAAAATAAAACAAACCTAGAACAAAGACATACTGTAATATCTTTAGGTGGCGGCAATTTTACTAAATAATACACGCGACAACGGAACTTCTTATTTATTGCCAACACCGTGCGCGTGAGTACGGAATCGCGACTGTGAGCAGAGTGCCCGGCCGGCCGGCTCGCTGAAAGTACATACTGTACTACTCCGCAACGAACTGCACGGCGTCACTTGCATCATGCGCGTATTACATATTTACTACAAATACCTATACATTAAAAAAAACTAATTTCAACCGTGATTTTTATTAAATTTTATTAACTTCGTGCATCTAAGAATTATTTTTATGGTAACAATAGTTTTGATATAATGTTTGCTAAAATATAAACTTAAGCTCCTTAAAATACATGTCATATTTTTCACTGGAAACCTTGTTTTAATAGCTTGCGTTTTAACTAATCAAATTTTAATTAAATTTCACAGCAGGAATTGATTGGCTGCAACTGACATACTATAATGAGATTTATGAAAATATTTTTTGAGACCTAATTATTAATGTTGTATTTTTTTATCTAAACGAATGATGTTTAGTCACTGAGCTAAAAATAAAATATTAAAACGAGATGTTAGAAACCGAAAGGAGCTTCGCGGTGTCAAAACCTCTCGAAAGTCATCATTCGGCCATACTGACAACAACACTATGGAACAGGAATTAACATTTAAATACAAGGGCTTCACACGAAACAAAATCAGTTATTTGTGAAGTATAAGAAACGCGATATTAGTAACGGTGCGCAGCGCAATGTGGCTAGCGCGCATATTTCAGCGATAATAAAGAAAGTTCCTACCGGCGTGCGAGATGTTTTTCTTCGTGCGAATATTGGACGGAATTCGCCAAAAAGTGATCGAATGTTTAATAATAAGTGTGTGAAATTTTCTGGAAACATTTATAGACTATACTTTAATGAACGGTATTTCAATTCAACACATGTTCAGTGACTTTTTGCGTAATAAATAAAAGTTTAAATTATTTTAGTGTTCTTCATTTGCTTTTTTCTTTTTGTTTTTCATTTCTTCATGTTCTTCATTTGCATTTCCAACAGCCAATATGTATAATGGCAATAAACATAATAATAAAAATAATATTTGAAAGTAAGAAATGTGTTTGTTTGAAGCAGAAAAATTATTTAACGGTCACTATTGCTTCATGAAATTGGCACCGTTTCTTCTGTTGGGTATATCTATATATAGGCCTTATATCTAGATCATTATCTGTGGTGCTTTTAATTTTCCTTTTATCCAAAATAAGAAAGTGTGCCACATTATTTAAATATGTCTTTTGTTATAAAATAAGAGACTGCACCATATTTTTTTCCAATTTTTTAATATTCATAATAAATATATTGATCCCAGGTGATCGCCGACGTCGGGGGACCCAACAGGGCACATGAAGAAGAAGATATTATTTTAATGCGTTCATTATTTATTTATTTTTTCTTTCTTACTTGCATCAATTTCTTTAACGAGCGTTTAACGATGACATTTTTATTTTTTATTTTTTTTATTATTATTTTTTTAAATTTAAAGAATATCGACAGGTCAGAGTGACCTTAATGGATGATCATTTAGAACAACGTGATTAGTACAGTTACATTTTAAAGTAAAACATTAATACATTATACAATATAAGTATAGTACAATATGCAACTATAAGATGAACGAAATTCACAATCTCCGCACGACATAATAGGCACGTAGGCTCCCAGGTCAACAAGTCAAAAAATGTACACCCGCGTCTTTGTGGCAATAATTTTTTTTGTTTAGGTTGATTTCCGAAATGTCCGTCATACACGATCAATTTATTTTCAGTCAGGAGTGATATAATTTCTCTCTTAAACTGAGGTTGTGCCATATGAAATATGTCGATGTTGGGGTTACATGACATGACTCGGACATCGACGAGTCGCATGACTAGTATTTCATAAAATATATATTTCTAATATATTTTCAAAGACAGCGCTGACAGTATAGCATTGTAGTTATGAAATCAGAATAAAAAAATGCTTGTCACTTTTCTTAAAACTACATTTAATTAATTTTCTTAAAACGAAACACTGATTGAATGGCAGAAATAATTCCTACAAACATACCACTTGGCATTCATCCTTCGTCATCCGGCATTCTACCTGTCAAATTGATGTAATGACTAGACAGTTTGGGAATTATTTATGCGGATATTAAACCCTCAAACTGCTGAATTGTTCCAGGATCTCCCAAGTGGTACAGATTTTCAGAATAGTACCCGTCATACTTTATTATCTACGATTTGATAATACATAATGTAACTGGCATCGCTAGAATTTCATCCAGCTTGTGTGGAAAATCTTTAGTGGATATAGTAAAGAATGAACAAATTAGAAGTGAATGTAATGCCGGCTGTATACTATTTAGATGTCAGTTATTTACCTACCTCGGAATTTTGTCTGAAAAAACACGAGGTTCGAAACAAAATCAGCATGGCTACTTGGCCTATTACATTACTTGAGATGAAACGGTTGACTAACGTATATTCAATTCAATTTAATTTATTTAGTATTTAATATCTAACATAATAAAAATACATTTAATTCGGAAATATTATAATATTTTGATCAAAATATATGTTAAAATTCATATCAAAAATGTAAGAGAATCCAGCTTCAGAAAACCCTCCCAGAGGTATGGAACATATCAATTTCCAAAGTGATGTCATTCAACCAAAGATCTTCCAACAGGCATAACCATCAGAAAGTTGGTCCTGTATATCGGGATGTGAAATAATCTATACTGACGCTATCGAAGGTAATTACCAGGAACAAATAATTATGCATAAATTCAGGACTATCGATCACACCGCTCACAACAATCGATAAAAATTCGGAATTAAATATATACACATTCTTTCTAGTCTCTAAACTATTGCAGCTCAGCATACTTACGAGAAACTCGGTTAAATAAATTCAAGGATAGATTGATACAACAAAGATAATGCCCGTACTCTCTCATGTAGAGATACCTGAGAAACTTATTTTTTATTTTCTCTACAATAAGAGAGTACTTTAAGCTCACGTGGCCCCTAAACCATACAGCAACTTTAAACTTGAAACAAGGTTTCGTTTCCACCCTAAAATTAATATGTGAAGTCTTAAGCTCATCTCCAAATGTTGTGCCAAGTATTATTACTCTGACATTAAGATTTTCATGGATTATCTCAGAAGACGTTTATGCATAAAATATTCTCTGGTACCCTGCTGCAATCCGTGAATCACGAAAATATTTCTTACAATCTTTGCTTCGGATAAAGAAGAGAATTTCATAAATTTTAAATGAGAATACGATGTTACGCTGAGTACTGTTTTGTTTTGCAAAGTCCTTTTGATTATTGATTCGAACGCCATGCCATGCCCAGTGAAGGCTGCAAGGGAATAAATACGATATAATTTTAATATATTAATATCAGTACATTAATATTTAATTCGTTAAAATTTAATACATATATATATTTAAAAATTAATATTATTAATAAAATAAAATATGGATTAGGCAGAGAACACGTTTCTGGAGGGACCATGTCTAGAGAATGGAGCAGACGAGACTTCCCAGAGACGTGATGCGTGGGATTCCAGAGGGGCGCCGACCGCCAGGGAATCGACCAAAGAGATGGAGAGAGAGCTGGACGTCCTTGTCACAATACCAAGACGGACCTGTCAACACAGATCAAGGATCTTACAAAAGAAGAAGAAGAAAACTATTTTTATGGGGTGTAACATATTTTATTATTTATATATAAAATAGTTTTTGAATTCTGCGAAATAAATTAAACGAATTGTTAAGCGAAAATTCATGAATCGTAAATATATTTATGTACCACTGGCATACAAATATTGTCAGGTGTCGTGGCTGCAGTAGAAATAAATAAAAACGATGGAATTTAATAACGGGATTAATTGATTACTGATTTATTTATTTATTAGCCAAACGTACAAAGCCACTTAACACTATTCAACTTAACGATGTTATTTAAATTAAACTATTTCGTAAATTAATCACTTGTAAATAGACACTTTATAATCGCTTTAAAACTTTATTCACTATTCACTAGAACGTTACATCCAATTCCCGTACGTATTATTTCGCTACTGGCCTTCGCAACTCATAGCTGCGTTCGCTTCCGTGCCGCTGTCAAGCGCGCCCAAAAACAACAACCATCCTTACTCCCATGTGCGGTCCTATTTATATTGGCTAATGCTGATATCAAAACCTCCAGACGTTTCCAGTATTTACGAGAAATTTCTCGTGGCTTCCAGGCTTTTGTAGATATTTATCGATGCCTCCCGTAAGCCGTAGATTAAGCTAGGCCGTTATGGAATCTTCGGTAGTGTTGTGATCATTTCAAACAACTGTCACTTGACACGAGTGCTTGATTCTTTTTAGCCTCGTTACACAGCCTCCCTCTTTCGAAAACTGTTCGTCCTAAACGTTGTCTCCGTGAGATTTGGTCAGAGAGTCCAGTTGAGTTTTCAATTTAGTCTTTGGTCGTTTGCGATGATCTCCGCACTCGTATGCTGCCATACTCCAACACACGAGCGCGTGGTTCTCACAACTATCTCAATCGACATAGTTTCGTTTTGTTTTCAGTTTATCACGTGCCTCAATTCGCTTCTTAGTTGCACGAAACCTCTCGGCTTCCTTGAACATGCGGTCGATGTCGCGCTGTGACCATCTATCCTTGTTTATCTCGATAGGGGTGGTGTTGAGTTTGCCAGAGTCTGTTTCCTTAGCAAATACGTTTTGAATTCCGTAGATGTCCAGGTCAGATGCGACTACAGTCGTAATACACGCAAGTGGGTGCAGGCGGAATTCCAGAATTCCAAGTCAAATGTTTCCAAAAAGTTATAAGGTATTGATTCGAAGATTTTAATAGTAGGTATAAGTACAGTTGACGTTGCATAGTGGTGACGGGTTATCCTAGCAGGAACAGTATTTAGATTGGAGTCCCATTGATAACTTAATATTTGTTCAATCTTTTATACTGATTAGGATTCAATTTATTTGTTTTTTTTTACTAATACTGTAACGAGGCTAAAAAGAATTGCGCACTTCTGTCACGTGTCACAACGATACTATCAAAGATTCCAGAACGGCCTAGCGTAATCTACGGCTTCCGAGAAGCATCGAAAAACATCTGCAAAAGCCTGGAAGCTACGAGAAAGTTCTCGAAAATACTACAAACTCATAGAAGGTTCGATGTCAGCAGATATAAATAGACAGCGCGCGGGAGTAAGGTTGCTGTTTTTGGGCGCGTTTGACAGCGATATCAAAGTGAAGGTAGCAGCAAGTTGCGAAGGCCAGTGGGGCCAAGCGAGCATTAATTTGATAGCGAAGACTCTGGAAAGTTCTTAGCGAAATAAACCGAAGCGAAATTAGACGTGCGAAAATTGGGTGAAATAATATTGTGTATAGTGAATAAAGTATTCAAGTGATTATAAAGTGTCTATTTACGAGCGGTAAATTACAAAATTACGTGGCCAGAGAGGTCACATATACACGGCAGAATATCCCAGAAAACTATACACAGAAGATTACGAAACAGTTTTATTTTTATAAAAGCGTTTAGTTAAATAGTGACCATGTATGATCAGTTTATTAATTAATCTGTAATTAAAAAATCCATTATTAAATTACAGCGTTTACATTAATTCCTCCTGCAACCACGACACGTGACAATGTATTATTTGTTTTTAATTATTATTGCAAATAATTGTGAATTTGAGGCCTCATTTTGATTGTGGTTTTCGTGCTAAGAATATCAATATTTAGAATACATCCAATCAAATTATTATTCGCATGGAGAGATCTACAAATCACACAATGCGATACAAAATTGAATATAATAATATTGTTGTGAAATATGTGATATTTGTAAATTACTGTTTACTTTGACTGTACTGCAGTCTGGTTTGAATTATTTACGTGAATTATACAGCAAACAAACGAGTGTATATTTGTACAGATTAATGTATGCAAGTAACCACTAACTCCAAAGCTATTAACTTCTCCATACAGCCAGCATTGCCAGGATTTGAATTAAAGCAAACAGAAATGATTCGTAGAGTGACTAATGTTTAATATTGCATTACATGCTCATCTAAATTGCATTAGTATATTTAACTTAGTATTAGAATATCTAATACTAGAATAGAATGTCACAATATATATACATGCATTATGAAAAGATTATTTTTCGGGAACTTCGCGGATTTGTAAAAATATCTTATTTTTGCGCTATATTTCGATTACACTGGGATAACCATTCTCAAGCTGGTTTCTCTGACAGTTCAGAGATAAATATTCGATTTCTCTGACTTTGCCGTAGGGGCGGTGGTAATGGTGGAATCCGCGAAGTTCCCGAAAAATAACCTTTTCATAATGCATATACCTCTTCGCGAAAACTTCTATTTAAACATATATATATATATATGTTATTTATATTTTTCATTTATTTTTGGAAGCGAGTCTCGTAATATTTAATAAGAAATAAATAAATACAATTAAGAGAAATACACAAATATCAAATAATAAAACTAAAAATTAAATGCTGGATTTTTATTTTTTTTTTAAATCCAGGTACGATAGTTAACTTAAAAAAAATAAATTATAGATGTCTCACAGAGACGAAACTATTTATATGGAAAAACGTGTATGGGAGTTTTAAATGGGCGTTCGCAAGGCTAACTTTCCATCTTGGCTGGATTGAGTGATCACATCGCACAATGCAATGTTCACTGATAATTCTTCTGTGGACAAAGTCCATTAATTATGTTCTTAAAATATAATAAAAAAATTACTTTAAAATTAATGGAATTCCAGAATTATATACAATTATCCCTGTTGCAGCCAAATATTTTTTCTTTGATTTGATTTTTCCGTATGTCTTTCTAATTGATTAATAAATTTGGTTTTTAGTTTCACAGAACTTTGTTCTAAAAAAATTGCAACTTCACAATAATAATGTGTTTTTGAATATAATATATACAATTAATTTAAATTTCAAAGAAAATATGAAACCAGGTGATAATGAAAGTGGAGGAAAAAAATAATTTTTAAACCTACGTTAAATCAAACCTATTTAAATTCTTGAGAAAGGAATGATTGAAGGAATCCGATTTAAATATAAAATAAAGAAAGCGGGTTAATTAATAGTATAAGAAAATAAGCATTTTTAAATATATTTGCACATTAACTCAAAATCGTGTAAACATGTTAATGAGTGGTGCTTTAGCTGATATTTTTAAATTGATATTTCTTAGAACAAAAAATCTATGAAAACTAACTTAATTCTCTCTTCATTCATACATGAAGGGATTAGATGCGAAAGTGTCCAAATACGATACACGAAATTATGATAAACATTTTTGAAAGTGATTTTAAAGCCAAAACAGAGATTTTAAAAAACATGTTTTTTATAAAATGCTTCTAATATGCTTCAAAATCAGTAATGAATTGAGAAATTGACACTCATTTTCAGATAATCATATTCAGATACGTTGCCGTATTTTCGCCACATGCAAAGTGGTGATTTCGCTTCTTTATTTATTTATTTGTTTATTTGTTTACGCCCATTAGGCTTTAACATAAAGAATATAAAATAAATTTCAAAAAGCACATACATTAAACAATATATGTATAGCACCAAAACATGAGTATAGAAGTTAAAAATATAAAATAAAGAGCAGCAATGTGTATAGGCTTTTATATAAAAAATATAACATAAAATTAAAATGAATATACATTAAACAATATAAGTTATAAGTAGCAAAATATGAAGTATCAGGAATAGCACCAAAACACGAGTATAAAAGTTAAAAATATAAAGCAAAGAGCAGCAATG
>JADDOH010021047.1:0-10540 GCA_016648135.1 Agrypnia vestita | reverse complement strand
CATCATCAGGGCTGATGGAACCTGCAATGGGATCCGAAACGTCGGCCCGATAGGTCGTAATAACACGGCATAATACCCCAGTAAACACAAACTTGAAGATTCTGAGTGGCCGTGAAAACCTAAGAACATATTTACATAATGCCCTCATTAGGTGAAACGCGTCTCAGAAAATTAAAAAGGTAGAACTAAAAAAACAATTGTTTTTATTTCCATAATATGTGTGATTGTGGAATTCTACAAACTTACCTCTGAAACAATAAATTTGTGAAGCAAAGTTGCTCTATTAAGTTGAGGCAAATACGTCTTTGCAACTTCAAAACATTTAATTTTAGATCTTCACTTGCGCTTAAAATTCTTAAGAACAATCTAAAATATTGTGTTTACAGAAGTGAATTTTTTACGTAAGTTCTTTTTTCATTTTTTTTTACGTAAAATTGATTTTTTTCCTTTCTTTTTTATATAAATAAATAAATACTTATTCCATAGGAAACGATATGTAAATGTACCGTCATTTTTGACGGGTTGTTGACAGCTAGTTGAATATAATTATTATTTCTAAAACATGTATATTGTTTCATTGAATTGATACTTATTGTTTTATTTATTCTTCTATAATTTATTATATTGCCTATTGTATCGTCTGTTGTATAAAATTACTGTTTCTAGTTTTAATTTCCTTGATTTGTTTTATTTTCTCTTTTAATTTTACATTTTTATGTCTATCTATTATATTATTCTTGTTTATGTTTTTAAATAATTTATGTTACATTTGTCTATTGTTTATCTATTTTGTACAAATTTTGATGTAAAACCTCTTTAAAACCGTATATAAATATGTAAAATAAAAAACAACTTGATGATGATGATAGAACGTTACTGTCCTGGGGCATGTACCTACTTAGGTACGCGATTTGTGTGATTTAACTACATAGTTAGATATGAATTGTGTTAATAAACGCGAATGATATTCAATCGAAGGTAAATGTTATTTTACAGTTTGCTCAGTAAGAACTAAAATAACATTAACCTTTGTTTGATTGGTTGAAAACGCAAAAATCGATAGTTTAAATGAAAGATAAACCAAGTTGTTGCGATCGGGCCTAAGTCAATAATTGAAAATATTTTAAATTTTTTAAAATTATTTTTTCACACAAGATATATTCAGTATATAATTTGGTGATATACCACTTAGGCTAGACCTGTTCTAGGTAAACCGCCTCACATTTTAAAGTATGTATTTTATTTTTCAGTTTACGTAGAAGAAAAAAGGAGTAAGAAAAAATAATAATCCAAGATAGACGTTATAAAAGACAACATAATATAAAAACATAAAAAGCATAAATTAATATATGATAAAATCAATATATTTACATGCTTATTTTTTGTTGAAAATTTTATGATAAAACTTTAGATATTTATATTGTAGTAGCCAAATTTTCTATTTATCATCATCAATGGCTCCACAGCACATTGTGGGCCCTGGCCTCCTCCAACATTCCTCTATATTTTCTTCTATCCTGACATGTACTTCTCCAATCCCTGATGCTTATAGTTTTCATGTCTTGCTTCCATCCACTCCAACCAGCCATCGGAGTTTGGGTCTACCAACGTTGCGTCTACTTTGGGGCTTTATGTGGAGAATCTTGTCGAGTTGTTCCGCAATCGTGAATTTCATAAATCATTTATTGATTTTTACATAGCTGTATTCAATATTTTCAAATTGATTGAATATTTTATCTCTTTTCCGGGGCATAATATACAGAACCAAGCTGTCTTAAACGTAAAATTATTTGTTTTATGTAAATTGACATGCCTTTATTTCTCAAAATAAGTGTCTAAAATGGTGATTTTGCGATAAGTTCGTATTTAATTTATTATTATTAATTTTTTAGCGAAATTTAAAATAAATTAAATCGTCACCGGTCACCGGACATTCTGTATATTATGTATTGTGTAATAAATTTACACCCTGGCAACTTCTGTTACGCGACAGGGACGCCCTCCCTCGCACGCATTATAGTGGTCGCATTCTAGCATATTAATTTTTGAGGAATTATAAAATTTAGAAAATGAAGACAAATTCATTAAAACTTTAATTGACTATATGTGTATATTTCTGACACAAGTATCAGAAAAGGCCTACTATAAAGTATATGAATTGTGACCATTGTAAGTAGGTATGGCACCTTAGGGGAGAACGCTTTCAAATAATTTTCACACATGCCTGCGTAGATCTGTTGTTAGTAAGTAGAATTTATAGAATTCGGGTCTATGTAAATTTAATAATTTCTTCCTGAACTCATCTTGACTAGCAATATCAACAAGTTACGCCTGAATCTAGATTGATCTAGATCTAGGATCCAGGTATTTCTACTGGCACCTGTCGTATTCTATTTAAAGTAAGAATTTATGAATACAAAATATACGTATATCGTAGGTACCTACTCATGTGTTTGTTTCTACAGTTTGAGGATTTAAGATTTTTTCATAATAGTGCGCTTAAAACTGAAGAAACAAAAACTACTCTCAAATAGAGTAGGTAGTTTCAAGTTGTTGTTCTGTATTCTGAGTTCTTGCGAAACAGTCTTATCCGATGCGTGATAGAACCACACAAATAATGTAGGTAAATAAAACAGCGTTTAGTGGGCCAAATCCAAAGGAAATAGCTAAATAATTTCCCTCGTATCTAAAATATTTGCGTTACAATTGTTCACTTAGTTTTCTCAATTTGGGTCCGCTAATAATAAATTCTATTCTATATCTAGAATAACATAATCTTTTGTATTAAAAATCGCAAACATCATATTAAAAGCATAAAAAAACGTAAAACAATACGTGCATCTTTAGCGCCGTAAAAAATAATATTTTGAGCATATAATAATAATATGTTTATTAGAGTATAATCATATAATTTGTGAACTAGGTAGGCAAACTATCTACCACTCCGTAAAAAAAATTGTGTTCGGGTAAAAATAAACTTTCCCGTTTGCGCGTCGTAGAGCTGTTCCAAGTTTCCGGGTATGAAATTTATTGTTTCGGATGTAAGTTTATATATTTATATAAGGAGTAAGTTGGTATATTTATATAGGTTTATATATTTACATAGGGAGTAAGTCCATAATCATATGAAAATAAAAACACCGGTTTTTAAATTTTATGATGGCATTATCGATCAATTGCAAGGCCAAACGCATCTCATAAAATTAAAATGTAGAAGTAAAAAAGTATTTTTATTTCCATATGTTGTCGAGTATGCTATAACCGGCGAGAGTTTCTTGAGAAAAAAATATATTTCCCTCATTTGCACTATCTACCTACCATCGGCTCCATATAAAAGAAAACAGATGATAAAAGAATGAGATCAAGCCAAAGCTAGTCCCGGTTATATTATTTAGGTATGGCGTCTGTGAAGACCCTGCCTCAGAACAAAGTTTTTAAGAATTGAAGACTTTTTGCATTATTGTGTTTTTAATTTCAAGCCTCGCTTCCCGTTAGGTACCTACCTACATTGGTATTCATTCGGTGCTGGGAGGCTAATATAATACCGGTTAGTTTTTCGAATTTCTCAGTAGGTATTTCAAAATAAGCCGCATAATTCTAGCATTCAGGGAAATCAACGTCCCTGAAATGACCAAAGCTATCGATTTCCCACGCTTTGTGACGTTTCCGATCGCGACATTCCATTTTACAACAAAACAATAAATTTAAGAAATCATTCCATAAATTTATTTGATTCGTGATAGTCTTTATTTTATGAAGAATATTATTTACAATTTATTTATCTTTAAGACACTTTTTATCATTAATTTATTTATTTATAAAAAGTGTATTGTGTAGGTATTACGCAAAAACTTACATTTATTGATTTGTGGTATTTTTTTCTGAATATAATTTACAATGCATTATGTCATTATTTATTTTTATTTAAGTACGTATCACAAAAAGTGTAGGTACCTACTGTGTAAAAACTTGTTTATCTGCAACTTATTCTTAAAATTGTATTTAGTGATTTGCGTTAGTCTGAATATTATTCTCAATTTATGTTGTCGTTTATTATGTGTTATTCTACTCTTATTCTAGGACCATCTATTGGGGTCATTAATGACATATTTTTCATTTTTGGCTATGCAGTAAATGTCCGGTCCAGAAGTCCACCATTTTAGATTATGAGGTAGGTAGGTTGTTGAAATTTTATTTACATATTAAAAAATATATACAAATTGCAATTAACCTAAGTATGAGAACCGGCTTCCAGTAATGATGATAACGGTTTTGTTTTCCATTGTCCAAATTCACAAATAATGTAGCGAATGTAGAGTACACAGCAGTGATGGCGAATCTTTTAGACTCCGCGTGTAAAGACTAGTGGAGCGTCACACCTAGAGCCATCAAATGGAGCGTCCATAAACTACGTGGTTCCATTTTGAACTATTGATATGAACCTAACAGATAGACCTCAAAGAGTAAAATTAAGTGATACCTTAAGCACGTCACTAACAAGTCATTTCGGAATCCCCCAAGGCACAGTCCTCTGTTCATTACTATTTATTTCATATGTAAATGACATCTTTCAACAAAATATTAATGGTCAACTAATATCTTACGCAGACGATACTGTACTGATAACAAACAGCCCAACATGGGAACTAGCTCACGAATTAGCAAATAAAGATATCAATACTCTAAAATCATGGTTTGACGATCAACCTACTGACACTCAACGCCAAAAAAACTACATATATACTATTTTCTCTACAAAAAATACCTATACATAACAACAAAATTATAATCCATGAGCAAAAATGTAATACGAACTGTAAACTACCCAACAATGATTGTACATTAATCAACTCCACCTCCGAAACAAAATACCTTGGTGTGATCATTGATCAACACCTCAAGTGGAATAGACACATCATCGAACTAGTAAAAAGAATAAGGAAATGTATCTACATATTCGTTAGGTTAAGAAATATTTTAAGTACAAAAATTATTAAAAATGTTTATTACGCCATTGTTCACTCTCTACTCATATACGGTGTTATCGGATGGGGAGGTTGTTATAAGAAAAACATAAACTTAGTAAAAATATCACAAAGGATTATCATTAAAGTAATACTGAAAAAAAATCTACTTTTCCAAAAAAAGATCTCTCTAATTTATTTCCTGTACCAAACGTAGATGATATTATCAAGCAAGTTTCCATATTAAAAATATGTAAAGAAATAAACCTTACAGAAAACCAGGAATATTTCAAACTTATGAGAAATGGAAACCAATTCATAATGCCAAAATGTAAAACAACCCAAATGAAGCATCACTATATTTATAAAGCCATTAATTACTATAATAACTTACCTATCGAGATACGATGCATCAGTAACTTCTCAGAGTAAATCAAAAAAATTAAAATTTTCCTAAAATCAAACTTAAATTCATAAATCATTTAAACCTATAGCTTTTTTCAAAATAACTCCTATACTTTCATTATCAATTTACCTTTTTACTGTATTAATAAATAACTTGTGTGCACTATGTACCTATATATTATAACAAGGAATAAGAACTGTGGCTCCCTCTTCAGACTCAGGAGCTTCTCTTCACTGATGAGGTCTACATGACTACCAAGTATTAAAAAAAAATGTTTAATATGTAAGAACTGTATTTGTACCATAAATTAAATAAAAAAAATTTGGAGCCCCCCTTCCCCCAAGTAGCCCTAGCTTTTGCTTTGACCCCCCGCCGAGAGGAACATAGTTTTTTCCTGTTAATTCCACAAGGCATTTTGTACTATTTTTTCGTACCAAAATAATTATTGGGTATAAAATGAACAAATTTATAAGAACAAAAAAATATAAAATTATAAAAAATATATAAAACAATGATATATCTATGTATTATATACTTTTCTATAATAGGCATGATGACGGATTTTGAAATAACGTTCTATATTGTAGGTGCACGTCTACTATTACCGAAAATAACATTATTTCAGTAATAAACTAAGTTTTTACGCAAATAATTGTATTTTCATCTACATATTTTTAATTTCGCGCAAAAACTCCCGCAGCTGTCGTTTCGCCTACGTGACGTCAAGCTCATAGAAAAGTCAAGCCTCAGTAAACATTGCATTGTGTCTATGGCAACGGTTCAAAGACACGGTGATGGGTACTGAGGCATGACGTCATTCGCTCTGACCGGTGTTTCAGTGAAAATGGCGGATTGCACAATTTCATACTTTTATTTTATTGAAAATCTTATTAATCTCAATGTGTATATTAAAACTGGATCATTTTTTAGAATGCTTTCAAAATATTTTCTTCTCTAAAATCACTTATTCTTTAATACTGTCATCATTTAATATTGGTGAAACTCGCGCAAATTGTCAAATATTGGGAAAACATCTTTACTCTTGTTCTGTTTAAAAGACTTCCCTATCTCTCATCGCTGGAAAACCATTTCCGATAAGCCTCGTAGAGGTAAAATTACACTTTACACAAGTTCTCTTTAAAGTCTGTTAACAGAACAAAGTGAAGAAAAATTATTTTTCACTGGCAGGGTTTTCTGTCTGTCGCTAGTCGGGGTAGTCCCACGTGTAAGCAATAAAAAAACTATTTTACTTAGCGGGTGCCTAAAGTCTGCTACACACGTAAACTGCCATTTATTGATGTAAACCGATCTACGTAGGTTTACATATTCTGTACCGTTTTAATAGTGCCAATTAAAATAAATGACAAAATTACGTAGCACGACTCTTCCCCTCCCTCCCCCACGTATTCCAGCGTAGCATTCTACCTAACCCACCACCCCTTGATCAGACCACGTAGTTTATGATCGCTCCCAAAGCTTCACTTGATTGAATAATGGTGGCACGGTGGGATACTTGTTTACACTTAGGAGCGTCTGAAATTTATCATACAGCTTATGAATATTGATGTGTGAGTACGAGACGTCAGCAAGGCTGGCGCGCGTGTCGTAGGTTCGCCATCGCTGGCGTAGAATAATGCGTAATCACACCAATACCAATAAGTATACACCAGTTATGTTTAGTGATACGTGTGGGTAATACTATATTTAAGGGAGTATTCTCATTAAAACGGTAAAAAATTGGGTGAGTTTTAGGACTTTTAATGTGGTGTTAATCAAGTCGATTATCATTATTATATCGATTATATTATATTATTATATTCGTTTCAATACAAGTTAAATAAAATGATAAAAACCCTGAAAAATTCCAATTGGAATTTGAAGGTTTTTATTTTTTTATTTCACTTGTATTAAAATAAATAAATTTTTCATAGTCGATATAAGTTACTGTCATGATAGTTCAACTTTTTACAAAAAATAAGTCAGTCAAACTTTGATGTCGGATATCTCAATAACTATTGAGATATACTCTCATAACACGTATGCCTTGAATACTTTGTTTGTAATGTACATACTATTAAATGAATGAGTCGTTAAGCCATGTATTCACTAGGGGACAAGTAGCGCAGCATTCCGCGCGGCATGTCGCATCAACATCTACGTTCATGTTTCGGGGACAATGACGCGGTCATTTGACGTGTACACACCGGGACTCACATATCTTGTCGCGGAAATGTCACCCGATGAGGTTATGATGAAAAAAACATTTCGAATTGCGCGCAACCCCGAAAACGGGGTTGCGCGCAATTCGAAATGTTTTTTTTGGGTCGCAATTTCAAATTAACGAGGTTTTACTGTAGTAAATTGAATATTATTAAAAACAAGGTCCTTTTTGCAAATAATTATTGTTTTCCACACGTCGCGGAAATGTCGCCCTATGAGGTTATGATGACAGCGAATCCATTTATGTTAACGAGTTTATCGAAACGTAAGAGGAGAAAAAGGTGGTGGATTCGAAATTATTTACTGCAAAGAGAAAGAAGGACAGATATTCTATGCGATCTTCGATCGATACAGCTCGATGAGTTCAAGAACAATTTCGTTTCCCTACATTGTCATCTTGACAGATACAGCGCATGCGTATTCACTTGTAAACATACCACGTGGTACTGACGCTCCGCGTAATGTCGTAGTGAGCTCGCTCGGGTACCGTGCGCATGGCAACGTTGTCACGGCACGTAGAAATGCCGCGCTATGTTGTGCGCGACGTCGCGGAACAGTGCACGACGTTGCAACGTCACGTAGACTCTATGCCGCGCGTGCTGTTGAGGGACAATTTGTCCCCTAGTGAATACATGGCTTTATGCCCGCGCCACAGGTTGACCGTAGCTGGGACGGGAGCCGCGCTCCGTGCTGGCCGCTTTCCGGTCAGCGGGTCAGTGTCAGTCGGCCGTCAGTGGTTGCCAGTCGCGGTCCGTGTCCCTCGAGCCCTGCGCTGCTTCCCTGGCAGGAACATGCTCGCTGCTCGGGCTCGTCCCCCTTCCCGCCGGGACCACTCACGCGGAGCGATGTAACGTTACAAGGTGGGAGGCGTACACATAATTCTGTTTCTTCAGACAGAGCAACAGGAGGTATATTATAGTGTAACAACTGATATTCCTGATCTTGTCGGAGCCTACGAGAAGCGGCGCACCTCGGACAGGACAGACTTTACAGTTCTACGATCGTAGGTCACCGTAGCGCTACGGTTCTGCCTCGGGATTTATTGCTCGTCATTCGCCACTGCTACGGTGCGCTACGCTACCGACGCTGTGCGTGCTACGTAGCGCTACGATACATCTATGCTACGCTAATGTTATATTTCTATTTTGATATTGTGCTACCGGTGCCGTCAATAAGTCTGTATTTAAGCTTAAAGTCTGTATTAGCTCTTCTTAGTAACGAGGAACTTTCCCTTTTGTAAATTTTTACTTCCTTTCTTTTAACTCGTGGCGTCTGCTTGCTTGCTTGACTAAAAAACTTTGGATCGATTTTTAATCCTTTTACCGTGATCAAATCGAGCTGAAACTTTGCAGGCAGACTCGTGGCAACGATCAAGAAGATCTATCAAATTTTCGTTAAAAAAAATTAATAATTATAGTATAATTTTGGATTTTTAGAAATTTTTAATGGTTTTTTCATATAACCCAGTAAGTTGTATGGAGATTCCAACGCATATGGTAGACGAAAATGAGAAAGGGAGTATTGTAAAAACATGTTTTTTATGGAGTAGTTTTAATGTAATGGTACTTATAAATAATTCGAAAATTATCATACAATACATATTCGGAAATTCGAATTGAAAATACCGGAGGTATTTTTAGCTTAGTCCGATTTCAAAACTATATTTTGATTTAACCATATGAAAATAAATAAAACAATGTAGTATACAAAATTTTGAGGCGTATCTTCGGACCGTTCTAGAAAACGGACTTTGGCGCAGACATTACAACAATAAGCTCTGTACTCTGAGGAGCAAAACGTCACAAAAATTTATATAACTGGGAAGACTTCGGTGGCTGAGTCGTGTGGAGAGAATGTCCGAGCATCAAGCACCAAAGTCCCTGCTGAACTCAAGGCCGATAGGGCGAAGGAGCTTAGGAAGGCCAAAATTAAGATGGAGTGACAACGTCCTCAAAGAGATCTCTGCCTTGGAGCGGAACTGGAGGGAGCTGGTACTAGACCGAGACGAGTGGAGGAAGATTATCGAGGAGGCCAAGACCCACCAGGGGTTATAGTGCCAAGAGTGATGATGAGTATACAAACTTATTTTCTAATAAATACGTGATTAAATTAAAAATATAGAGGTATCATCACCAGCTGCAAAATCTATGTATACTAATTCACGAGAAGGACCGCAGACATCTCTCGCGTAGTTCCTTCAAATATATGAACGGTGTCAATTTGGAACACATATACAACATTAATTTTTTTTTGATAATATGTGGACGTTCTTACGATGGAATTGGCGAAAGTTGCATTGGATCACTTAAGCCACCTCATACAGGTTGTCAGCCCTGGGCCAACATATAAAAAACTTCTATGCACGTTTCTCATATAAATTACCCTTCTTCTTAACCTATCTTAAATTTCTGTAACTCTATTTACATACATATCTTAATCCATTCGAGCCTGTCTTAAAGGATAGCGACCAATATATTTGAATTCAAGGGAAACCTCACTGATGGCAATGCTCTTTCTGTGCTGACCGAGTTGGGATATATAAAAATAAAAAATGTCACATCTTAGCAACCCTAAAAGCTATGAAAATATTAAATGAAATGTAATATGGAACAGTTTTCGTGCGCGTTATGTACACGCTATGCCAACACATACAAAACACATAATTATACAATTAAATAACTATTTACTAGTCACGCGTGTAACGTGCATTTATATATTACGGTAATATCAACTAGTTGCGCAGTTCGGTCAGAAGTCAGATGGGATGGAACCGAAACAGGATTGTTTGTAATATTTTATTCAGCCACGGCACAAACCACTTTATTTTGAAAAATTCTAAATCTGCCGCGGGATAGGTTTCTGTGCGGTGTCGGGTGTCACGGTACTTTAAACTAGGGGTGTAATAGCAAAAGCCGGCAATATCCCACTGAGGTGTTTGAGATAAATAGAA
>JADDOH010021046.1:0-10068 GCA_016648135.1 Agrypnia vestita | reverse complement strand
AAGAGTATAAAGTATACTTATTTATAGCCGATACCCATGAAATAGTAATAAAATATTTTAAAAAAATAATTATACATCCCTTGCCGATAGTTATATGTACTATTTTAAACCCTGGTGATCGTTTTGGGTGGAATATGAAGTGGTTTGCGTCTTTGCAAAGTACTATATGTACCATATATTTGAGGTGTAACGCAGGTTCGGCTATAACTATCTTTGCCGCCTTCGGGTTTGCTGGCCCGGGATTCAAGCCCCAGCCCAGTCGTTTAATTTCATTTATTTAGCCGTGAATTCATACGAAGTTATGGGGACAGACAGACGACAGATGGATGGACGGAAAGATGGATAGACAACGAAATTATTGGTTGATTTTATAACGCCAAATTATTTTATTATTAGCGCAATCCCATAGATGGCACTAGAATTATTTGGGTAGCCACAATGAATCTCCGCTTCTGGTCTCTGGTTTCGCTTTATCTGTATAAACGCTGAAACTTTACAATAAAAACTCTTCTGCGCAGCGGTTCTGTCACCTCTAAAATATATAGTAAAATTCGTTTCGCGAAGCTTCGAGCATGATCGAGTAACTCCTCATTTCTAGTGATTTCCAATTTCCTGTTAAACATGCAGAATACTTTAAAATCCCCGATTATTTTCAATTTTTTATTTAATCTCGTGACTATATATTATAGACTCTTTTTTCAATTTTCCATCACTATTGATTACGTCACAGTTGGGTCAGAGTGGCTGACAACGGAGCTGTGAACACAATTTCGCTGAGTGGTGAAATGAATTAGGGGTTGGTATTGCGGGACCTGTATGGTTTATATTTGACATTTATAACGCGTGAAGTGGGTTCATATTATTATTATTGGTTCCGGTCTTTATCTATGTATATCTGTGACGTCACGGTATCGATTTATTGGCCACCGGGATATTTATTAGTCCAACTCACGTACATAGAGACTGAACCAGACCAACGGACATTACTGAGTTGTATATTTAAGTTTTAGTAATTATGTTATTTTTAAATTTTATAATTAATTACTCGATTTTTACTCAAACTTACATTAAATTTCATTACTCAATAAAAATGGGAATTTAGCTTTCCCCGAAACATGGGACTAATGTGAATAGAGTGACATTGAATCAAAGGTAACCAAGGGATTCGACAAAGGAGGCTCACAGATAAAATTAATTTTTACTGTATTGTTGGATAACGGGTATTTGAAGAACAAATTATGGGCTCTCTTTGAAAATATGACAACAGGGTTAATTTAAATTCATCAGGGGTGACATATCCGAAGCTTTGTGCTTTGACCGCGTGTTATTTGCCCTAGCTCTTTCTTTCTGTGCGGAAGTGTTGTGGGTTCGTAGAATGGAAGGGTATTGTAGGAGAAAGTCTGTGGGCGTGCAGCGGAGTCCACCTAATCCAGTGGCGGAGACCCAACTGCTTTTCTTCATGTGCGAGCTCGTATGTATACCATCTGAAGCAATTGCACAAGGTTGCTGACGAAGCATTAGCTGTGAGGGAGTGGGTGACTCGCTAGGAGCTGCTCCGAGGATAGATTTTGCGTAGGACCGTGGATCTGCGGCGCCTTTGGATTGAACTCCATTTTTCTGTGTGACTGTGACGTCTTTTTTTGCTATAGGGAGTGGTGTCAAAATGGCTTCCTGTCTCCTCACTGTTCCCCTTCCGCTGTAATCCTTCTCTGCCTTGATTTTACATGTGTGAGTCTTAGTATTGTGTCTCCCCTGCTCTTGTACTGTATCCAAGTCCTTTGTAACCTGTATGTATAAATCTTTGTATCTTATATATCTATACTATCATGTATCTGAATTGATCATACTAATGAAGATTGTATTTCTGCGAGAGTGGGATGGTGATTTGGCTTTGCTTGCATCTCCCTGCTGGGCCGCCCTTTACACGCTCCAGCATGGAGATAGCTTTTAGATTAAAAAACTGTCAACCAGGCGATGCATGAGAAGGACTGATATGTCAGTGTAAGCTCATAAAACGGTCCTGGGAAAGTGGTGGGTACCCAATCATTGTGATTGCAGTATTGAGTTTTTGTAATTCTAATCATACCTATTCTTTCGCAAAATTATGTACGGAATCATTGACTGTAGTCATCTATTGGAACGTATCTGCTTGCGTGGTTCATCCTGCTGCTGTTCAATTTTCCACTGCAAAGACTTCCTAAACTTGCTAACAGATGTGAGCAGTTAGAATTTTTTCACTAATTTAATTCAATTCAAACACATTCATCATCTTAAAGGTTGTTAAACTTCGTCTCTCGAGACTTAAAGAAATAGTGTTTAATGTAAAGCTAGGGAGTCGATTGTAGAAAGTTCCACTAATTATCTTCTGGCTAACAAATAATATCTCGTTTCTTTTTATGTGGAAGATTTCAAAGTCTCTGTGTGAATTGCTTTATGTCGTGTATGAAGTGTCCTTATGTCTATACATGCAGTATACTGCTAATAGCTAATCTATCTTTACTTCCAGAATATTTCTATTACACCTAATTCCTTTGTTATTGCTATATTATATTTAATGCATTTTCTGCATCATCACCTACAATACTTGGTGGGTCTTGGCCGCCTCAATAATCTTCCTCCACTCATCTCGGTCCAGTGCCAGCCCTCTCCAGTTCCGAAGCTCTAAGGCAGAGATGTTTTTGAGAACGTTGTCACTCCATCTTAATTTTGGCCTTCCTAAGCTCCTTCGCCCTATTGCCCTTGAGTTCAGCAGGGACTTTGGTGCTTGATGCTCGGACGTTCTCTCCACATGATCCAGCCACCGAAGTCTTTTTATTTGTTATTATTTTCTGTATACCTATTTATTTATAACATTTCATTTACTTTATGTTCTGCTTTATTGTGTTATTTTTTAACATGTGTCTGTCCAATTTTTGAACATGCACGTATTTTAATGAATTATAATCACTTTTTCATTAAAATACATATAAATAACATTTGATTTTTAAATTAAGGCAATCCGTAGACAGCGAACATTGAATCTAAACGCGTCATAAAACGGAGTGATGGTTTGTATCAAAAACGCGGGTCGCAATAATTCTTTTGAACCTTCAAAATATTTACATTAAAATTTCAGCCATGTTTATTTAGCTTTGCGAGTGAATAAAATTCTCGTACACCGTTTAGTTCGGTACTAAAATCTGTCTTCAATGATGGTGTTGCGTCAGTGGCTGGACCGCGAAGATCTCCACTCGGCTCCGGTGCTATTTCAAGTACTCCAGCACGTGTTGCTGGCTGGCTACGCCAAGACGACATCTGCGAAGTTGGGAACCCATTAATATTTAATACGAGGCCGGATTCCCCATTTCGTGAGGAATTTAAGCTAGCGGAGAATCAACAAAAAAAAAACACTTTAATTAAGTATAAATTATAGAATTCACCCAGAGATGAAGCTATTTATATATGAGAAAAGTGGATGGAAGCCTCTTGTACGTTGCTCAGGGCTTACAACCTCTCTGAGCTGACTTAAGCGATCATTCTACACAATGCAACTTTTACCAATTCCACCGTAAGAACATCCACACACATTATCAATTTTTTTAAAGTTCTATATATGTATATGTTCAAATCAAGAACATTTCATATATTGCACTGGTCTCTACCAGAGACATCTGTTGTTATTTTTTTTTGTCATTAACAAGTTAGTATATATAGATATCGGAACTGGTAATGATACCTCTATATTTTGTTTCAAATTGGAGTTTTTTCAGCAATATTCCTTATCAAGGTATATAATATATATGATATTCTTTTTAATTATTACATATCTACTAAAAAATGACTGAAAATCAATACTTTCAAGTTTAAACTCCAATCATCATCAGCATATTATATTTTAAGAACATTTTTTATTAAAGTATGTTCTAAGAACACAGTTACAGAATTTGGTCCCACGTGGGATGATTAATTAATTAAAATTAAATGATAGAAATCTTACAGAGATTAAGCTATTTATATATTTTGTTACTAGAAATTTTTTGTACAAATATGAGAACGCAATAATTTTTTTTTATTTCCATCCAATTGAGTGCTCTTCCCATTTCTTCAATTTTGGTGTATTAAACTATTTTTAATAATAATCCCTCGTAGTTTCATGATTACTCTCTTCATTAGCATTGGCCAAATGCAAGACGATAGCACAAAAGTTAATGTGAGGAGTAATTATGGTTTTGTACTCCGCACTATTTTTATTAAATTTTTTCACATTTTTCCAAGAATTTTTTTTTTTTCATATATTTTTGAACAAAATTTGCTGCCAAATTTAATTTAGAATCTAAAATAATATCTAAATATTTAATTTCATCCATCTTTTCAATAAAATCACCGTCAATATATACATTTATCGCCACGTATAGGAGTTTAATAACTAATTATTATAAAAATAAAAAGGGCTGGTTATTTATAATATTTAACTTGCTATTTAACATTTTTTATAATTTCTGAAATTTACAATTTATCCAACCGTAATCCTTTGTAAAAATTGCTTAACCCTTATTAATATAAAAATAATAGATTGTTTCCAAAAACTGTTTAGTTAATTCAGAATAGTTATTACAATTTAAACATCTTAAGTTTAGAAATTTATAAAAGTGTTTATTTCTTAGAAATTTTTAATTTTTTTTTAATGCTGTACATAAAATATTGGTACATTCGTTTTAGGTGTAATTTTATTCTGCGTCTCTCACAAAATTTATATTTTATTTTTTATTTTTTATTATTTATTGTAATAGATCTGAGAAACGTATGTCGCGACGCCAGAAAGAGACTGCATGACAGAGAGAGAGAATGTATAAAAAGGCGCGTGAATGCCGAGTCATTCTCTCTTTTACTACCATTGTTATCCAGACCGCATCTTACTATATAAACGATTGTCTAAACCGTTATTGTTACCAAATAAATACTTACGATAACAAAGTCTTTACTGGAAACAACCTCATCCCGAAACAAGAGTATTACATTTATTAACACAAATTTACAATTTTGATATATTTAGACGCAAGCACAAGTATTACAAGAAGACGTTTTTACTTTTTTTTTCACACAATTTGAATTTTTTTTAAAAAAAAGTCACAAACTCAAATACTTGTTCTCAACATTCAATAACTACTAACTAGTATTTCACACATTGTCGTACTTTCCTCCTTTTTGTGTTTTTATCGTGGTTTTATACCTAGTTTTACAACAATAGGTATTGAAATAAGAAGAATTCGATTTTTTTCAAGCTTTTCGCTTCTTATAGGAAGCGAAAAAATACATTAAACCATTAGCTTCCGTTTTTATTATTGAATTTATACTTAACAAAACTCTTTTCTTTTTCATTATTGAATTTTTATATAATTTATCTTAAGTTACTTGACATATACGAGTAAGTAACATGTAAAAAAATTATTGAGTTAAAATTATTTTTTTGTTTAAATGTATAATAAACGCTGGCAACTCAGTAATTAAATAAAATGAAATTCTGCATCATTCACGTATACTGCATACTATATAATCAAATCGCTCATTTTCGCCCCTACATTCATGGATTCAGTTACATCATGATCTAATAAAAATGTACTCCATTTCATCAAAATTCAGTTACCTGAAAAATATTTCCTCTAGTCTAATAAAGGATTCATATTAAACCACAAAACACAGCATCCCTGCCTTCCTGATCATATTTGCTCTCGGCGTATCTACGTTCAATCTATTTAATATTGCAAGCCTTTGTGAAATCACTACTGTTGCGATTCGGATCCAATCTCTTATCATAATTCAATACCGGCTCAATAATATCTGCTTCCTGCGACAGGTATTGAAATACTAGGGGAATCTGCATTAGTGTAACTTAATTCCAAAGTTATTGGTTTCAAATTTATGGTATTGCTTTTCCAGTGAAGAGAATTGCGAGAGGAAAATATACGTCGTGGGTAAATACTATTCTGCAAAGATGAATTGTGAACGTTATTGCATCTTTGAATATAAATTCCGCACAAAAAGACCTAATATATTATTTGAGAAATAAATCTTATGTATGACATACCGCAGAGTTCTGTACGCCATCATGACACTTTATTGACGAGGAAGTATAAATAAATTAACATGGCTTATTGATAAAGATATTGATGATAGATCTCCAGTGTGACATTAAATAACAGAGCGAAAACCTTTCATATAAATTATAAAGATAACACGATTTCGCAATAGATTTTTTATGATAAAGAAATAATGATATAACAAATTTTAAATTATAATAATAATGATCATACAATTAGGTAAAATACATTAATTCTGTTACATCTACGTGAGGGTAATAATATTTTTATATTTTACTTAAGATTCGAGATTAAAAGAATCTCCCATCAACTGACTGCTTTTAAAATTTAGAATTTCAAAATTGATTGGATGGAAATAAAAATAATTTATTTAATTTTCTCCGCTTATTTGAAAACAAAGTACTTATATTTTTATAATTTATATAAATTAACTTTGTAAACACATAAACATTAATGATTATCATTTTCCATATATAACATTTTAATATTTTGATCTATACTTCGATTTTTAAATATTATTTTTGTTATCCTGACGCAGAAGCCATTGGCTTCGAAACATGTTGATTTTTTTCAATAAATAAGTGGTTTAAACAAAGTTAATTTATGTCAATTATAATTATGTTACCACAAAATAAATTTGCTACATTTGAAGAAAAAATAATTTATATAAATTATAATTATGTCACCGCAAAATAAATTTGCTATATTTGAAGAACAACTTAAATTTTTATTAATATGTAAATAATATCACCACAAAATCCTTTTGAAGAAACGATTATTTGAATAGATACTTAAAAAAATAGCTACTGTTACTGATTTGAGAGTGGTTGTAACGGGAATATTGATAGGACAAAAGAAGAGTTAATGAAAATAATATTGTTAAGCAAATTCAAATTTCGAATTCGAAATTCGAGCCCCATTCCAGGACACCATAAATTTAGTCCTATTCTCATAGCACAAACATTTAGCTTATTTTGAGAACAGTAAGAGTATTGAACACGCATTCCGTGTTCGCATCCCTATTTAAAAAAAACTAAATAAATAATAATAACTTTGTTACAGGGCAATCAGCCTTTTAAGCTCGGTCGGCAAACTTTATGGAAGAATTTTGATAGAAAGAGTAAGGTCGATGACGAAAGAAAAGGTATGGGACGTGCAAGGAGCCTTTGTGGGTGGAAGAGGATGCATGGATCAGATATTCTCTCTACGAGTGTTGACGGAAAAGTTTTTAGCGAAAAACCAAAAACTTTTCTGTGCATTTGTAGATCTGCAAAAGGCTTATGATAGGGTTATTAGGGAAGGTTATGGAAGGTACTCTCTGATTACAAGGTGAACAGTAAACTTATAGACGCAGTTGCATCCCTTTACGAGGGGAGTACTGCGTGTGTAAGAATCAATGGATCTTTCACACCGTGGTTTGATATAACAAAAGGTGTCAAACAGGGTTGTGTAATGTCTCCATGGCTGTTCAACTTGTATATGGATAATTGTGTGAAAGAACTGGAATGTATGAATATAGGAGCGAAAATGAGTGATTTGATTGTATGCTGTTTACTGTACGCGGATGATGCGGTATTAATGGCAAATAGCGAACAAGACCTACAAAGTCTAGTTAGCAGGATGTATGATGTATGCAAGGAAAGTGACCTTATTATGAATGTAAAGAAGTCAAAAGTAATGGTATTCGAGAAGGAGGAAAGTAAGACAACGTGTGAAATACTAGTAGGCAATGAATGTTTGGAACAAGTAGATGAGTTTGTGTACTTGGGAAGTATGTTCGATAGAAGAGGGAATGTTGAGAAAGATATAGAGAGGAGAGTGACTGCCGGGAATAGGGTGAACGGTGCTTTGAATGCAATAATTTCTAATAGAAATATGTCTACCGAGGCAAAACTAGCGGTACATAATGGAGTTCTGGTACCGACACTAATGTATGGAAGTGAAGCCTGGAGCTGGCAGAAGAGGAACGAAAGTAGATTGAATGCAGTGGAGATGAGGTCCCTTAGACGTATGTGTGGTAAATCCATGTATGATAGAGTAAAGAATGAAGATATTAGGAATGAATGTAAAGATGATCGTAGCATAATACAGAGAATAAAAATAGGGTCGCTCAGGTGGTTTGGGCATGTTGAGCGAATGAATGAGGAAAGAATGGTAAGAAAGATATATGATGCAAGTGTTGACGGCGCCAGAAAAAGAGGGCGACCACGGAAGACGTGGCATGACCAGATTAACCAGATCTGGAAGATGGTCCTGTTAGAAGTCTGAACAACCGTCGAGCTTGCATGCGAAGATGTATGAATGTAGACGAAGCGAAAGTTGTATGTCAGGACAGAAGAGTATGGCGCTCTATCCTCTCTGCCTACCCCCTCGGGGAAACGGCGTGATGGTAAGTAAGTAAGTAAGTAACTTTGTTATACACCACTTATATAAATATAAGTGGTGTATAACAAAGTTATTATTATTTATTTAATTATAATGTATCACCACCAAGTGTTTGCTTCCTTTGAAAATTAAAAAAAAAAACTAATTAAATGTAGATATATGAAGGCTTAGAAATGAAAATAAATTTGAATTCGGATAGGATAGGATTATTCAACATAGATAATTCAGATTTTGTTATGGACAATAACATTACTGCGCAAGTGTGGAGAGCGCGGATTCCAAAGTCAACGCCGTGTATCGTACAAGTAGCGGTTCTGACGCGACCGAATATTATGAATTGTGTCTATGGTAAGCATGTGTTACACGCTCGAGTGACAAAGTTTATAGTTTGATGCACATAGATAAAGGCATTCGTTATTTTCAATATAAACAAGACATGCTTTACCATCTTAAACTTTCAGAGGTGGTTCTATTATCCTATTGTCTTTATTAGCATCGCTTACTATTTGAGGTGGTTCTATTATCCTATTGTCTTTATTAGCATCGCTTACTATTTGAGGTGCTTAATATCCCATTATCAATTCTTTTTCTTCTTCTTCTTGTGCTAGATCATGATCTGTTACTGAGCAGAACGTCCTCTTGGGAAGTGAAGCAATAGAATCTTTCCACCTTTTTGGCCATCTTTCTGGCATGCGATGTCCCATGGGTAATCCACATAGAGAATTCTTGTATTATCTATCCTATTTACGTGGTCTCTCCAGTACAGTCATTTCTTTTGCCCCATCTCACGATATCTCCTCTCTGACAGGTCGCTCTTATTTCAGAGTTTCTGACCCTGTCTCAGAGAGTCCTCCCCTATAGTGCGCAATATTCTCATCTCAGATGTCCGAAAAGGCTTGCAGTCCTTACTGTGTCAGCTTAGTTTCTATACCATATGTCATAATAGACCTGACACAAGTATTGTAGATTTGAGTCTTAATATCATTCTTATTTCTTCATATAGTGTCCTTAAAACAGTCAGATATCGCTGCTGCCTTATTGGTTTGCTCCCTAACTTCATTGTGGAGATCACTGTGGCCGGCTATCTCAACTCCTAGATATTTAAATCGGATCACCTTTTCTATTGGTCTGTCTTATGTTTTGAAATCAACGGGCTCTTAGTTTTATTAATTAATCAAGATGGCCATGTTGAATTTTCAATTCATGCAAAAAATTACAATTTTTTTCTTCAATCTCATCGTTGAATAATTAAAATAACTCGAATGAATTAGTCATATTAATTATAAATATAGTCAAAGAACACAAACAATAGTAAGTTTAAATTAACCTAAATTCAATATAACAATTATAAAACACCTAAGCATTTAGTATGATACTAAATATAAGAATCCAAAATAATAATAACATATTTAAAAAATATATAAAATATAAAAATATATAAAATATATTCTTGCAGACACGTTATCTTCGTTCAAAAACTCACTCATACACAACATCCATTTTCTAAACGACGACATGAACCTATAGATCATTAAATACTAATCGCACTACACTCAAACACAAATATAGAATATACATAAATGTACATGTGAAATATAATTAATTA